>CAUYSK010110420.1:0-20867 GCA_963575035.1 Avahi laniger
TAATCCTAGCTCTCTGGGAGGCCGAGGCGGGCGGATTGTTTGAGCTCAGGAGTTCGAGACCAGCCTGAGCAAGAGCGAAACCCCGTCTCTACCAAAAATAGAAAGAAATTAATTGGACAGCTAAAAATATATAGAAAAAAATTAGCCGAGCATGGTGGCACATGCCTGCAGTCCCAGCTACTCGGGAGGCTGAGGCAGGAGGATCGCTTGAGCCCAGGAGTCTGAGGTTGCTGTGAGCTAGGCTGATGCCACGGCATTCACTCTAGCCAGGGCAACAAAGTGAGACTCTGTCTCAAAAAAAAAAAATTTGATTTCCTAATGTGATTTACAACATACAACAGAAAGGAGCCACTGTGGAAGATTATTAAATTATTATTCCAAGCACCTAGTGAGAATAATTAAGAGCCTTCTGTAACCAGCAGAAATCTGATCTAAAAATCAGGTATTTGAAAATGAATTGCTGTTAAAATGTTTACGTAAGCAAAAAATGATGAAACTGTCGTGATCTGCTTCTGGCATAATTCGCACTGAAATGTCTGAAAAGAAATGAAAGGTTCTTCTTAGAAACGTTGGCGATCAGAACTCTGTAGTGAGGTTGCCCAGCCGTGGTGCACTTGGGGATGCGCAGTTGTTTAAGGCACGGGGGCCGCCACTGCTGTTTCTGTGTGTTTGTATTTGTGTCTTTCTTGTGTGTGTTATGTTTTCCTGTACTCTAACATTCTGTCCCATGAATTTGAGATCCTTCTGGGCAGCATCTTCTTCCTAATCTTAAATTTTCTGCTATCAAAAAACTCAAAGGCCATTCTTTATTCCTTTGTAATAATTCAGCTTGATAGTGTATAACATATATACAGATGGCCACACACATTGTCTAGTCGAATGAAGTTGTATGTGTTGTATTTTGCTGCGTACTACATTTTTTATTTATCTACATACACATAAATAAATAACGTGTGTTGAGTAGAGGGTGGGAGTGGCACTTCTCTAGATACACCTGCCCGGATGACAGGCTGCTTACTGAGGGGAGAGTGCATGAGCTGGTGGGGAAAAGCCCGAGAGAGTCGTACAGTGACACTTTCTGATCTGAGGGCACCATTTTACCTAGTCAGGGAAGGGAGAGGGTAGGGGCTTCCCTGGGAATATTTGGCCCACAATAAGTTTGGCTATCTCACTAGAAACATATTTATTTAGTGTCTCTGTATATGAAAAAGGGCATCAATAACTCTGCCCAGGTATTAGGCATTAGATGTGCTTTGTTGCTAAGATAAAAAGAAGTTCTAAGGCACTCTTCTTAGGGAATGAAAAAAAGAAGAGTTGGAAATCCAAGAGCTCCAATTTCTCATCACATTAAAATAATGATGGGATCCTCTGCCAAGTCTGTTGAAGTGATGAATACCAGAGTGTCAGCACTCCTGGCTTCCTTGGGCCCCTCCTGGGAAGATGTGTCCTTCTCTGGGGGCCTTGCCATCTTTATGGTGTACAGATGCTAATCACGGAGCGTGGTCTGTCCCCAGGTGACGATAATGGGAAGAAGGCGAACAACCCCAACCACTGCAACTGCATCATTGACCAGATCTTCACGGGGGGGCTGCAATCGGACGTCACCTGCCAAGTCTGCCAGTGAGTGTGCTCGGAGCGTCAGCACTGGCTCCATTTGTGCCAGCTCCACAGCAGATTCCCATCAGCACAGCCATGTGCTCTGAACAGGCTTTAAAGTAGATTCCTGGGCCCAGAGCATGGCGGATGCCACCCCCACCAGGCCATCTTGATGATAGGTCACTGGGCTGTTTGGCTCTTACAGTGGCCTGTCTGCAGCAGCAACCAGCCGAGAAGCAGAGGTGGTTTTGTTAGACAGCCACACCGTTGTCATTTGTGGACACGGAATAGCTCTAATTGAAAAGATATTAGAGAAATGATGAACAGACGCTCTGAGCGTGAAGGTCTTGGTGAGTGGGCCTCGTTCTCTTGGAGAGGCTGGTGCCCCCGTGGGCACCCTCAAGTAGGGGTCATTTCTGATGTGCACCCTCAGTGTCGAGGTGCTTGCTGTTGTCCACGCCACGCAATGCGTTCTTGGGAGCTTTCCCCCGCCCCCATTTCTCTGCTTCCCTTATAGTCCTCGACACCAGGAACCAAATACAACCGGCCCATTTCATGAAGGGCTAGATCACAAATGGCAGATTTTTGACGTGTGTTCCGAAGTGTATTAGTTTTAATGAATTTATGGTGTCCTTTTCCATTTTCTCTAATGCAGTGGCCCTAATTCTTTCCAGGTGTGGCCTCTGCGTAGTGCTCCAAGCTTCTAGAGCCAGAAAGAGACTCCCTTGTTAGGTTAGAGGAACCCTCTTACTCAAACTCAGTGCATGCTACTAGTTGTTTTTAGAAATGGGGTCTCATATGTCACCCAGGCTGGAGTGCAGTGGCATTGTGAGAGCTCACTGTAACCTTGAACTCCTGGGCTCAAGTGATCCTCCTGCCTTAGCCTCCCAAGTAGCTGGGGCCACAGGCTGTTGCATCTGGCTCTGTTTTTTATTGCAGATCAATTTTTTTTAAATGTGATCATGATCCACTAAAATTACTTCAGAACCCGTGATGGATTGCTGTTTGCAGTCTACATAAGGCCAGTTGGATATTGGAAAGGCCAGAGCTGCCTGTGTCAAGGTGCAGCTTTCTGTAAGGATCATAGATTGCGTGGCGCCTTGGTTCTAATCAGGTTGGGCTCAGAGTTTGCTCTGTGCAGTTCTCACTTCCTCACAGGCCCTTAACTACTGAATTCCATTAGCAAGAGATTGTCTCAGCTTTAAATCCTGTTTAAATATCTATACTGCATTTCCCAATCTGAGTTTTCTTTTTTTTATGTTGTGAAATAATTCTCTAAGAAGGAATTGGTCTTGTTAAGTGCAGCATCACGTGCCCAGCTGGGGCTGCCGGGCCTGGCTAGTGCATGCTCTCCGGGAAGTGTGCTTGGAGGCCTCCCTTACCACCCAGGGTAGGAGGTTCCAGTTCCCAGGTGCAGCTGAGAAAGATCCATGGATTCAGAGCATCTAGACTGGGGCCTGTGAATTTTTAATCTTCAGAAAATCCCTAAATGATTGTGATGGTCTTCCGGGTTTGGAAATCATTGCTTTAGGATCAGCCCTGGCCTTAGGGATTCACACATCCCTTCCTAGGGCCACCTTGGGAGCCCAGGACATATGCTGGGTGTGAGCACTCTACTCTCTGTCCAACTTGAGATGATGCTCGTTCAAAGGGTGAAGGGGGAAGGGCAGGGTGGGGCATCCTCCACACAGCGTTGCCCCAGGAGCCACGGTGGTCAGTAGTAGTCCTCACCCGCATCTGCCTCCCTTTGCTTCTAGTGGAGTCTCCACCACAATAGACCCCTTCTGGGACATCAGTTTAGATCTGCCTGGCTCTTCCACCCCGTTCTGGCCCCTGAGCCCAGGAAGTGAGGGCAGTGTGGTGAATGGAGAGAGCCACGTGTCGGGAACCACCACGCTCACGGACTGCCTGCGAAGGTGAGAAGCCCACCAGAGTCTTCCTCATGGGAACGGTGTTCAGAAGCAGGGGTTGATTAGGATCAAACGGGTTTTTTTTTTTTTCACATGCCCAGGACAGAGCCTTGAGAACAGACAGAACATTAGCCTGTGGTTGCTCATGCTAGTTTGCCTTTTTTTTTCCCCTCTCCAAGACGAGTAGATATTTCTGTCCACCAGCTTTGCATAGCGTAGGATATCTTTATCCCCAGCTACTGGTCCACACCCCAGTGTACATGAACTGAGAGCGAAAGACGTCCGTGCAGGAAGTGCCCAGCCTCTCCATCGCCGCAGCGTCCCGCACAGCTGCGCCTCCTGCCCTCCCGCCGTCCCCTCTGCACCATTTCTACAGATCCCACCTTTCGGGGTTCCGTGCATGGCATCGTACAACGTGTAGCCTTTTGGCGGCAGCTTTTTTCACTCGTGGTGTTCTCTGGAGATTCACGCAGGCTGTTGTGTGGGTTGCTAGTGTGCCTTTTTGTTGCTGACCAGTGTTTGTGGCTGCACCACAGTTTAACCCTTCACCGCTGGAAGACATCTGGGTTGTTTCTGGGTCTTTGGCTGTTAATCAGTAAAGCCTCTATAAACATTTGTGTATAGTTTTTGTATCAATACAAATTTTCATTTTTCTGGGGCAAATTTAACTGCTGTGTGGTATGATAGTTAGAAAATTATTACCATTTCTCCAGGCCTTCGATTTAAACAAAATATTTAAGATAAATGTTTTTTAAAAAATAGGCAGGTAAGGTGGAGGAAAAAATAATTTCTTTTTTGCATTGTGAAATCACAAACATCCTTAACTGTATGCATAAGTTTTTAGTAGAGAAATCGACCCATCAAAAGTGATAAAATGCTTCTCTTCTCTCATTCTTGTCTTTTACGTCTCCCATCTTTCTTATGCCTTGTAGATTCACCAGACCAGAGCACTTGGGAAGCAGCGCCAAGATCAAGTGCAGTGGCTGCCACAGCTACCAGGAGTCCACCAAACAGCTCACCATGAAGAAACTGCCCATTGTGGCTTGTTTCCATCTCAAAGTAAGTTTTCCAGCAAGCCAGTTCCAGCGGCAGACTGACTCAGTGCACAGTGTGACGCGCAGCCCGTAGGTCTGGCGTACAGAAGACGTTTTGTAACTGCGGCGAGTCAGCAGGGAACGCTGAGCAAGCTCGGGGCTGCGAGTGTGATGACTCCTGCCTGTGCCGTGGCAAACAGAACACAGTCGCCTCCCAGTGAAACGCAGGGTGTCAGTTACTCTGTGGGGCGCGTAGTTAAGACTTTATTACTTCTACCCAGATTTGCTATCTCCACCTGGCCCAAGTTTTCTGTTTTTCTCTTACTTTATCACAGAGACACTTAGCATTATGATCTAGTTAAGGAGTCAGCAGGCTTCTTCCATAAAGGACCAGATAGTAGAGTGTAATATTTTAGGCTTCCTGGGCCACATATTCTTTGTTTTATTTTACAACCTTTTAAAAATGTAAAACAATTCCAAGCTCACTGGCTGGATTTGGTGCCCCTGATCTAGTCAAAGGAGTGTCTTTTGTCTGGTGAAAGGAAGGACATGTTCATTTTTGCCACCGCTAGTTATGGATGTGTGCTTTCTGCAGTTCGCTAAGTTTGCTGAGAGATGACTTTGTAGTAGCCCGGGTGTCACCTCTGAATGATCCCGTCATTTCAGGGCTTGACCTGAACCCCATACGTTGAGGTTTGTATGGATCAACATTGTGGTGTTGAATCCGTGAGCTCTGCATGCAGCCAAAAGACATTAAAAAACATGTAGTGTGAGGCACAGAGAAGTGTCATTGGAGGAAGCCACTGAAGTCTGGGAGCTGACTGGCGCTTGTCTCCTTTCTTCTTCTTTCCCCAACTCCTGTTTCTGTAGCGATTCGAACACTCAGCCAAGCTGAGGCGGAAGATCACCACGTACGTGTCCTTTCCCCTGGAACTGGACATGACCCCCTTCATGGCCTCCAGGTAGGAGAGGGTTTGCCCAGCTGCATCTGAGCAGGGGGTGCTGTGGTCCTGGTGGGGCTTTGACAAGGTGATTGCTGACGTTGATACAAACCTTACCTACGACAAGCTTAATTATTTACCCTGATCTTAACCAAGACATATTTTAATGAATTGCTTTTCCTCAGATGCAGTTTTTGCTTTGAATATTTCTCTGATAATTCTCTGTCCACTTTTAAACTTGGGCATTCATCAAGGTGTGGGATCCCAGTGAGAAGGCAGCACTTTATTTGGTAGAACAAATTTTGAAGTACAAACAGATGTTTATTTTGCAGTTGTAGATTTCATTTTCCTTGGTTTCAAACCTTCGTATCATAGACCACTTAAAATGTAATCCTCCAAAAACCACGATGCTCATTGATGCACGAAACCGTCAACGTCCTGTGGCTGCTATAACAAATAGCCACGAAGTCAATGGCGCGAAACCACAGAAGCAGATTTTCTCTCTGTGTGAGAGGCCAGAAATCTGAAACCGAGCTGCAGGCAGGGCCCTTTCTCCTGTGAAGGGCCTGGGGACCGTTCGGTTCCCAGCCACCTCCCAGCTCTTGGGCTCCTCCCACCAGTCTGTGTCCCATCTCTCGCTGCTGCTACCTCCTGGAAACCCTGGTTTGTGGACTTAGGGCCCACTCAGGTTGTCAGGACGATCTCTTCTAGACATCCTTATTAACTGCCCACATCTGCAAAGACCTTTCTACAAGGAAGATCCCTTCTCAGGTTCCAAGAGCTGAGATGTGGATGTTATTTTTTAGGGGATGCAGCTCAACCCACAGCACCATGGAAAGCAAATTGCCTTTGTTATTGGCATCTTCCTGGTGTCCTTCCTTCTGGTCCTGCTCCTGGGGCATACAAGTGACCATCTCAGATAAAACAAGACTACCAGAGTTATAGCTCTGTGCTGTCAGCCTGTAACCCTGTGCCCAGGGAAGTGAACCGGCCCCAGTCACGATTTCATGAGTCCATGAAGGTGGTGGTACGATGGCTGATGTCAGGGTCTCAAGGGAGCTTGGTGTTTTCTGCTATCGGTAGCCATAGCCCCCTTACATAAATGAGATAAATAAAACGTGGATTTTCCTGTTTCCAGTGCTGCCCTTCCCCCATCTCACCAGCGGACGTGCTGATTAGAAGTGACAAGCAGCCGTCTTTGTCCTTTGAGGAAGCAGCTGTCTAGGCTGTTGAGTGGATTTAACTTGAGAGCACCTTCCCATCTGGGGTGTCACAGACTAAACTCCGGGCACTTTGTCCCAGTTCCAGCTCCCGTCATAAAGCCCATTCAAAAGTTCTCAGGCAGTGGATAGCCTGCGGCTCCATTCCCCACCCCCTCCAGAGAGGACATGGTAGTGTCAGGAGGCCAGGCCAAGTGGCCCTGGGGCCCAGGTGTGCCCTAGGCAGTTCACCTCACAGACCAGCC
Source organism: Avahi laniger (assembly GCA_963575035.1). Taxonomy (NCBI): domain Eukaryota; kingdom Metazoa; phylum Chordata; class Mammalia; order Primates; family Indriidae; genus Avahi; species Avahi laniger. Next base: position 6,947 of record CAUYSK010110420.1, read on the forward strand.
CCGGTGTCCTCAGGTAACACGGGGATAACTTCTGCCTAAAACGGAGCTGTTGGAAGAACAAGAAAGCACATAAAACACACCTTAGCCCGGCTCTGGTGCGGTTGGTGTCGCTGGAGCCCGGTGTCTCTGCCTGAGGATGTTATTTAATCTGTGATGCTGCATCCGCCCTTGTCTGTTACAGCAAAGAGAGCAGGATGAACGGACAGTACCAGCAGCCCACGGACAGTCTCAGTAACGACAACAAGTAAGTGCTGCCAAGTAGAGTGTGTGTCCTGGTGCCTCTGGTCACACTCCGGGCAAGCGGGCATCCCTTCTGCCTCATAGGGCACCAGTGGCTCTCGGGAACCACACGCTTAGGAGCGGTACTGGCAGCGCTCTTGTTCCTGTGGCTGCTCACCTACTTAGTGTCTGGCCCTCTGCCCTTTGCTGGGGAGGGACTTTGTACACTTCATCGTTATAAATGTCCCCCACTGTCGGAGGAGCCCCATGCCCTCCCCTGGTCTCTGGCCGGAGGGAGGTTCCATTTGGAGAGCTCGATTGGCTGCCTTTGCTGCACACAGTGGGACCTCTTTTCCTTTCACTGTTCTTCCTCCTGTTGGTGTTGTGGGAAGAACGAAGGCTGGCGTGTCTGCCGCTGCCTGCTTCCATTAGATGTAGTCTCAGAAGGCAGCGGAGTGGGGGAGAGCGAGCAGGGCCGGCCAGGCTCTCCCTCCCCTCTGGTAGCCTGCTGCGTGTCAGCCATAGCTGCTGGGGTGCGATGCTCGGCCCGGGCCTCCCCTTCCCTGCCTGGGCTATCTGGGTCTGACGTCAGCTGCTCTCTCTCCTACTCCTTCCCTCCCATGCTAGATATTCGTTGTTTGCCGTCGTTAACCATCAAGGGACCTTGGAGAGTGGCCATTACACCAGCTTCATCCGGCAGCACAAAGACCAGTGGTTCAAGTGTGATGATGCCATTATCACCAAGGCCAGCATTAAGGACGTGCTGGACAGCGAAGGGTGCGTCCTGGGGCGGCAGGAGAACCCTGCTTAGGCAGCTCTGCTTCCTGTCTGCTCATCTGAGCCCACAGCCACGTCTGCACCTAGGGCGTTCAGGGGGGTCCACCTTCTGTTGCCCAAGTAACACGGGCTTGTTCTAGGTAGAATGCCGGCCTCAGTGGGTCATCAGAGGGGAGAGAGAGTGTTCCCTCCAGGGACCAAGGGGACCTTGCTGCCATGGACTGTTTGAGGGGTTTGGACTTTATATTCTGAGCAACAGGAAAGCCCCCTTGAGAGGTTTTTACGTAGAAGAATGTGTGTGTTAAAGGGCAGCCTTGAGGGCAGCGGGTGGATTTGGGCTGGGCCCTGTTGCAGTGGTCCTGGCAGACACTGGGCCCACGTAGGCGGGGCAGTCATAGCTCGGGGCGAGGGCTGTGGAGGTCAGGTGGCCTGGTGAGGGCAGTGCCACCAGTTAGTGAAGTGCTCTCTCCCCCTTGGGAATTGAAAAACCAAAACCATCAACCAAGAAATTGGGCTCTGGCACACGTGCAGAGGGCGCTGAGCTGCGGTCTTGTTTGGGGCAGTGGCTTTGGCTTTGACACCTTGTGAATCAGAGTGTGAGCATCTTCCTCTCTCTGCCTCTGCAGGTACTTGCTGTTCTATCACAAACAGTTCCTAGAATATGAGTAGCCTTATCCGCAGCTGGTTGGAAAAAATGAAGGTGACGAGTTGGCAAGCCTAACGATGTGACCCCAGCGTCCCCGACCTGGAGACACCACCTCCCACACAGTCATGCCCTGCGGGCCCCTCTGCCCTGGGACTCTCAGGGTCAGGACCAACAAGCACAGGTGGTGGGGGCTCCAGGAGCTGCTCAGAGACCAGATGCGGGTGTGCTCTGGGCAGGAAGCAGCAGAGTGGCTCTGTCACCAGGAATCTCCCGTGCTCCTCGGGATGTCCGGGGAGTTGGGAGCCTTGGCGCTTAGCAGCCTCTGCCTGGCGCTTCCTGATGCCTCCAGTCGTTCCCCAGCTTGCAGTTTGGAAAGGTGTCTACTTGTCTTTAATTATGGGTCCATGAAAGCAGTAAGTCAAAGAGACTAGGCTAGTGTGCAGGGCAAAGCTTTGCAGACACCTTTCTCTCCGTGAGTTTAGCATTAAGGATGTCGAGTACGGTACTCTTAGCCTCCGTTTTTTTCAGCAGCTGTGAAGCAGCCCCCAGCGCTTGTGGAAGACGCTAAGTTGGGTTTCCAAGTGCATCTGTTCTGCAGATAACTTAGCATCAAACTGCATGTGGAAGCATCTCTCAGTTTTTTAGCAATAGGCATTTTCTTATCCCCTACCCCTTTTCTCTCTTTTTCCACAATGGTGAATTTCAAAAATGTAATAATAGTAAACTGAATGAATTATGAGTTCATACTGAAATTTAGATAGTTCCCCTTTTGTTCTCGAGAGTGGCTCTTGCTTTTAACTGGTGCTGTTTGTTGCCCTCCCCCGCCCCCACCGCCCCCAGCATCTGTGTGTGTGGTCAGTGGAGTTACAGCGGGAGAATCGGGCCGTAGCTAGCAGCTGTCTCTGTCATCCTAGTCCGTGGAGCAAATGCAGCATCTCCCAGTGGTTTCATTGCTTCCAACCCTGGTCTTTTCCTTCCTGGCCTTCTGTGCCATTGACCGTCTGTCGCCGCTCGCCGGCGAGTCCATGGGCGCACAGCTGCAGTGGCTCCAGTGGGGATGGGTCGTGTTGCTGCTGTGCTTCACTTTGCATTTGGTGCAGCTTCAGGTGTGGCACGAATAAAATGACGTTGTGATTGAGCTTTTCGGCAGAGCCGAGGAAGGAGAACAATACATGTTGTTCCTTGTAAGATATTTGCATGTGTCTATCCAAACTCAAATTTAGATTGTCCATTTCTGAGAAATTACAACCTAGGAACATGGGGGAGGAAATTTTTCTTAATACGGTTTGTGAAGTACCCATCTCTCGAGCTGTGTTTGTCCTGGGAGCCCTGTCTGCATCCGAACTGCAGGACCTTCAGTCCGGGAGAGAATGGAGTCATCTGTCGCAGGGTCAGCAGGTGTTTTTCACACAGGGCCAGGTGGTCAGCATTGTAGGCTCTGGGGGTCTCTGTAGGTCTCTGCCATAGGTAACACCTAAACCAATGAGTGTGGCTTGTTCTAATACAGCTTTATTTATGGACGTGGGAATCTGAGTTACATACAATTTTCATGTGTCAAGAAATTCTGATTTTTTTTAACTATTTAAAATGAAAATTATTCTTAGTTCAGAGGCCACACAAAAGCAGGTGGGACCAGCTCTAGCTCATTAGCTAGTGTGGCTGGGAGGGGCAGAGACAGCGTGGAAGACACGAGAGCATGGGAAACGGCTACCACTGCGCAACCATCGCGTGGCAGCAGCCTCGGGGACACAGTGTTTGAGCACTTGCCCGATTCATTTCATTGCATTTCTGCGCTTAGAGAATACAAGTTGAAGCATGTTTTAAAATAAGCATTATTAAAGAAATGTGGGTGGGCCCAGAGTTTGGAAGTGGCCCCACGTGACTGTGCTCTGTGTGTGACCGCTGTGCAGGTCTCTCCTGGGGAGAGGCTGTGTTTTATCAGGAACGACTGTCTGGGGAGGAGAGCTGACCGCGGCGGTCCTGCGCACACGCCTGTCCTGCAGCCCCGCGAGCGCCCCTGCTGCGCTGAAGGGCCGGCCGCAGGCCTTCCTGTCAGGTGACCTGCCGGTCCCTTGGGCCGTACTTCCCGCATGCCCCCTTACGCCTTCCTGTTGCTGTGTTCAGGGGCGCCGACTGCTCCACGAATGTTAGAACTGGGAAGGGAGATGGAGCCACTTTGTTTTTTAAAAGGCATTATTAAACTTTTGTATCTGAAGTCCCCTCATGCGCTGTGGCGTGGGTGTTGGAAGCACTCCCCTCTGCAGTGCTGCCGAAGGACTCGCGCGGGGCTGCCCGCTGCCTGGCCCTCGGCCTTAGGGCCCGGGTTTGGTATGCTCATGGGAATTTACTTTGTTAGGAGCAAGATATTTGCATAATGGGTTCTGGAATCTTCTTTTAGCTCCCAACCTGGCTATAAAATTCAGGGAAACGGTTTTTCCGTTCCTAGTGACCACCCCGTGTAGCTGTTGATTGTGAGAAAGTGCATCTTGCCGCTAAGGGACACCATGGGTGAGTGTGTTAAAAGCAAAAGGTACTTTGGAGATGCTGGCTGTCATCTCAGTAGGATAGACGGCCTTTCCCTCTTCAGACACTCCTGAAGCGAGAGTTTTGAGCCCCGCGATGTGCTGGGAGCTAGGCGGCCTCCCTCAGCCCCGGGCCCTCCACAGCCTGGGTTCCCTCCTGGGCACCTGAACAGGCCCTGGACCTCCCCTCTTGCGGTAGCACCCTGCAGCGCGTATACCCGAGTGTGTTGTATTTCAGCTTGGTGTGTTTGCTTTTCGTTGTGTAAAATTGCTGTTCTTTTGACGATTCAAGTGACTGTTTTCGTTTACTATGACTTTGAAAACAAAAAATTGTAAGAAAAAATTCCGATGATTGTGCTGTGGTTGGAGATTTTATTACCAAGATGTTTACACCTTTTGCCCCTCGTTTTCGGGAGCTGTTTGACTCTTTCTCCTCTTCCCCTAGTGGCTTGTAGTCTTTCCTATGTCATAATAAAGTTACATTTTATTCGGAAAACTGGCTGGCTCTCCCTTTACTAACACTAGCAGCCAAAGAGAGGGAGGCTGGTGGGGAGTACCAGCCAGTCCGGAGCTTGCCTTGATGGGCCTGGCATCACCAAGTCAGGGCCCAGAGAGTTCTTTGGGTTTTGGGAAGTGCGTGGACTCCCCACCCTCCTTTTCTGTAATCGGTGGTGGTGGGCCCCCCTTCCTCCTCTTGTGGGTGGGAGGGTGACATCCAGGATTCCGGACAGAAGTCACCTCAGGGCCTTTAAATGCAGTTAGATTAGAAGGCCTGGGCTATGGCATAGCAGTGTGCATTCATAGTAAGCTCCCCGCGTGATGAGAAACCAGTAAATGTACAGAAATACACACAGTAAGCGGAGAGGAAACACACTCAGCTATTGCAGTCCACGGTTCTGCGACTGGTTGTGAGGCTGTAGCTGACCGCTAGCACGTCTGTCTGCCCCACCCCGTGCCCACACACGCCCCTTGCCCTCAGCTGGTTCTTTACTGGTTGACCTAGACCCTCACTTCTGAAGCACTCGAGTTTTGGAGTTCCATATAGTTTTTCCTCCTTTTTTTTTTTTTTTAAAGAGATGGATCTCGCTCTATTGCCCAGCCTTAGAGGGCTGTGGCATCATCATAGCTCACTGCAACCTTGAGCTCCTGCCCTCAAGTGATCCTCCTGCCTCAGCCTCCTGAGTAGCTGGGGCTACAAGTGCACGTCACCACACCTGGCTGATTTTTCAATTTTTTTTATAGGGGACTATACTGGCCAAGCTGGTCTTGAACTCCTGACCCCGGGCACTCCTCAGCCTCCCAAAGTGCTGGGATTACAGATGTGAGCCACCTCTCCCAGTGGCCTTTCCTTTTTTTGGATGCCTTTGTTGGAAATGTTTGTGGCAAGTTTTTTTCCTTCATGTGGAAACACCAGGAGGCACCAGAGACAAGCTGGGGTCCAGACTTAGTCCTTGTCTGCATTGTGTGGCAGCCTGTTCAAATTCAATAGAACCCTTGCTGGGCTCTGTGGTTGTGTGTCCCTGGGAGAATTCCCCGACTTGGGGCCAAACGCCTTGAAACCAGCAAAACTCAGCTTCTCCAGGACAGGAATGAGAAAATTTCACACCTGATTCCCAGACCCATACGTTGTGGCTATGGGGGAGTCAGCACCATATAGTGGCTTCTAGTCAAAAGCATAAAGTTCATCTTGTGAGACAGCCTCATCACTTCACCGTAACTGAGTCTTCCGTAAGCCCACTTTGATCCGTGGACACGGGCCCACCATTGCCTGTCCTTTGCCGAGCATTGGGTGCCCCGCTGAGAAGCAGCGCTGTGTGGCCTGCCCGAGGGTGCAGGGCGGTGCTGATGGGCAGGGCAGGCAAAGCCGTGTCCATAATAGGGGTGGGACCAGAGTGGTATTTTATGGGATATTGAGTTAATACGTCTGCAGACTGTTAGAGCAGAAAGCAGAAGTACCGTGGCCCTGGGGCTGTGCCCTGCAGGTAGAAGCAGACTGCTTTGGTGATCCGGACACACTGGTGTGGAGAAAAAGGCCTCAGGGCAGTCGATGGGCACTCAGTGCCAGGGCACAGGCAAGTGCCCAGGGCAGTAGGGTCTTGGTGAACGCGGAGCCCGCGTGATGGGCACATGAGAGGAGAGAGGACACTGCGCTGGAGACGTCGGGAACAGCAGGATCAGACGCCACGCAGACCCCAAGCGTGGCCACGTGGCAGCAGTGGTGGGCAGGAGCTGCGCTGCCCTCGGAGGACTGGCCTGCGTGGCCTGTGCCTCGGTTCTAGGCACCGCTGAGAAGTAGAACCAGTGGGGAGAAGTTACAAAGAAGCAGAGTCTCAGCCTGATAAAGAACGTTCTCCCAGGAGGAGCCGTCTGAGAGCAGAAGAGACTGAAGATCTGGCTCTAAGCCTCTGGTGAGGGGGTGAACGTGACAGGTTGGTCTCCTTGAGAGACTGCGAGCTGTCTTCTTGGAGCAGGCAGGAGGGTTTCTGGGACATGCTCTCGGGATCAGCACCTGCCAGTGGGCAGCGGGGTGGAGATTGGGCAGCAGGAGAAGTTGGGGTGCAGTACAGTCAGAACAGAGGCCGCAGGGGACCCTGGCACAGGTCAGGCACAGATGCAGCTTGTCCCCAGCAAGGGGACATCACCTTGAGTGAGGTGGCTTTGTTCATTAAAGGGCAAGTTCTGCAGAATCGCTTTGTTGTGGCCCACCAGCAAGCAACCCCTTCCGGCAGGGGGACTGAGGGCGTCCATCCTGGAGGCGGGCAGGGCGGTGTCCCACAGTGTGCACTACACTAAATGCCAACTCTTTGCCTCCTGGAATTTTCAGATTCTTGCATTAGTCCTGGCAAAAGGCCCACCCTGCAACAGGCAGATCCTGGGGTCCGATTTAATCCAGAGTAAACGTAAGCACCAACCAGGACCAATCGCACGGGTGGGACGTGTCCTCCCTGGTGATCTCTGCGTCCCCCGCGCCCTGCTTGCTCTGTCGCCCTCCCAGTGAAGGCGGCACAGTGCACCTTCTACCTGTGGGGGCCTTTATCCTCCTGAGATCTTAGCCACTTTGCCACGGAGCCCGAGAGCTCATAGACAGTGCTCTTGCAAAGCAGGCAGAGTACTGCGATGGCTGATGCAGACCGATTAAAGCTGCGCGTGCCCCCTCCCCCGTTGTGTCCCCCACAGAGGGCAGCTGTTGTGAGAAAAGCAAGTTCCAGCTGGGCTTGGTGCTCACCAGTGGTATGTCCTGGACTCGTGAGTCCGTCTAAGGGAGAGCCTGGAAGGTCCCTCCCAAATCTGACACTTCTGCCTGCGTCTCCTGGTGGGGATACCAGTGTACACGAGTGGGTTACAGTGCCAGACGCTGGGAGAGGAAGAGGGAATGTCAGTAAGTTGTATTTTTGTAGAATGTTTTAGAAAAGACTTTACAATTGACCCAAGTGACCAACTGACTCCTGAATTCATTCATTAACTGTTTGATGGCAGGCACGGTTTTAGACACTGGGTGAGAGGGCCCAGAGTCCTGTGCTCACAGAGGGTGCAGTGTGGCGGGGTGCAAACAGATGTCAGACGTGTTAAGTGCTGCAGGAAAATGAGACAAGTGGGGGTGGGCGTGACGACAGCGGGCTGCCTCCAGGGCGGGAGGTGGAGAGGCGCTCCCCTCGGCAGCCTCGAATGGAGCAGAGGCCTGCCATCGGGCGTGATCACCAGGCCGTCTGGGCAGAACATTCCAGGAGAAAGACACGTTGCGCCTCAAAGATGGGGTCCAGGCTATGGGGGCACCCTGGGGAGGCCACTGGGCCTGCTGTCATGTCCTCCCCACACTTGGTGGTGTCCCACTGATTTTAAGAGCAGAGCCCTTCAGGTTTGCGGGAGGGACAGCGTGAGTGTCTGCCACACTGGGCTGTGTCACAGCCTGGTGCTCCCGGCGAAGCAGGCAGAAGCTTCCTCCTGGTCTCCAGCCAGACTTTGCCAGGGTTCCCATGCCAATGCACTCATGTGGTTTCTTCGCCCTGTCAGAGGCTCATCACGGCATGATAAATTGGAAGTTTCCAGCCTCTCTACTGTCTTAAATTTTAACTTTAACTCTCTCTGTAGTGTATCTAGTGGTTAAGAGCACAGCCTATGGAGCCAGAGCGCCTGGGCTCCAGTCCTGGCCCCAGGTACCTCTGGCAAACTACTTAAACCCTCCTAGCCTCAGTTTCTTCATCTGTAAGATGAGCACAATAATAGCACTCTTTCCTCGGATTCTTATAAGGAAAAATATGTAAAAATATACAAAAAATGAGGAGTTAATAGTGTAAAGTGCTTAGAACAATGCTTGGCGTGTGGTAAGAATTATATAAATGTTTTTTAAAAACCCAAACCTGAGATATATCAAAGCCCAGGGCTTTGGGGATCTGTTGTTTGTCTTGAGTAGGGAGCAGAAATGTAGTGAGAAGCCCATCTGTCAGTTTCCTAAGATACATATGGTTTTTCCTTTCATCAGTCTCTAAATGAGAGTGTTTGAAAACAATTAGGACGGAGAAACAAGATTTTGCTAAGTAGAGCTGGGACCTTTCCCCGTTCTTTTGGAAACAGGGACCTAATGTCTGCCTGGACCAATTGCTTCTCAAGCCTGGCTGTCCCCTGGAGTCACCTGGGAGCTCTAGAATCATCCTGATGTCTGGCCCCAGCCCTGGGGATTCCCATTCACTAGGTCTGAGCTGTGGCCCAAGGTTGAGAACCGCTGGCCTGGATGGTGTGAGCAAAATATCACGGGCCAGATAAGCGTGGCTGGAGGAAATCTCATCCTTCTCTACCTCATTACAAAATAAATTTTGAGAAGCTTCCAAAAACTGTATGTAATGCAGTAAGATTTTTGGAATGTTAAGAAATCAGGGAGAGGCGCAACTTCAGGTAGAGGAAAGGGCTCTCCGAGAAGATGGCATTTGGACTGAGGATTGCAGGACCTCCTTCTGGGGCAGGGAAGGATCAATGAGAAAGCCTCATCCTCCAGGTCCAGGAGCGCAGGGCCTGCCTCAGACTGAGCCTGGATGGGGACAACAGCACCCCCCGTGCCATACCAGGTTAGCATGGCCCAGGTAACAAGTACCAGCCGTCTGCCACTGAGGGCGGGCCAAAAACACGGTGGAATACCCTCTGCGGCGGAGGCTCACGGGGAAGGTGTAAAGCTGAGGGTGAGCCCAGCCCCGCCCGAGCACACGGTAGCTCTAGGGGAATCTGCAGCCAGTGGTGCGCTGGAGGTAAACACAGCAACACAAAACTCAAACCAGGTCAGCTCATAACCAGACTGACTCACCCTCTCATACCAGCGGGCTAGCAAAAGGAGAGGTGTGCCCACTTCCAGATACAGGTACTTCTTACTTCACTCTCCGCTGTCCTGCACATGTCTGGTATTCAATCAGAAATTATCAGACACCCAAAAGAGCAAGGAAAAACAACCCAGTCAAGACACACATTAATCAACATCATCAGGCTCTGATGGAACATTCATGAATAGATAGGGAATGTCAGCAGAGAGATGGAAGCTCTGAGGAAGAGTCATGGAAATGCTAGAAGAAAACAAAAACATGGTAACAGAGATAAAGAATGCCTTCGACAGGCCTATCAGTGGACTCAACACAGCTGGAGGAAACAGTGAACTTGAAGGTTAATGGAAATTAGCCAAACTGAAACCCAAAGAGAAAAAAAAGAGTCAAAACAAAACAAAAGAATAGGGCACCAGAGGTGTGGGGCAACATTAAACAGTTTGAAGAGATAATAGCCTATAATATATATTGCAAAGTAACATCAAGCTACAAAAATCCCAGTGAATCCCAAGCAGAATAACAAATTTAACCAAAACAAAAAACTGCTAGATACATCATATTTAAACTACTCAAAACATAAGGTAAACAGAAAAATGCAAAGGCACAAATTACAGAGGAACACAGATAGGAATTACAGCGCATGCCTTGTCTGTTGAGGTCAGGGGGTCAGGCAGAGGGGCCCGGAATCAGGGAAAGCTAGTGGGACCCAGACGCCAAGGGTCCACATCTGGTGGGAACTCCAGCCAGGATGATGGAGGTTGTTCACAACAGCTGTCCGGGGGAGGAAGGGCTGTGTTAAATGCAACACCGATGACACCATGGGGGACCTTAAGAAGCTGATTGCAGCCCAAACTGGCACGCGCTGGAACAGATTGTCCTGAGGAAGTGGTACGTGATTTTTTTAAGGACCACATGTCTCTGGGTACTGTGAAATCATGAGGGGTTGAACCTGGAGCTTTATCATTGATGGCCTAGAATCCCTGCTCCTGTCCGACCCTCCACACTGGTGTGGAAGCTTGTGTTTAAAAACTCACATTAATAAAAACGTAGATGTCAAAAAAGAAAAAAAGAAGAGAATGGATAGCTTTAAAGTACTGAAAGGAATTTTATACCTAGAAAAAGTGTCTTTCAAAAATGACAGTGAAATAAAGACTTTTCAAACAAAAACGATTCATTACCAGCAGACCTGCACAATAAGAAATGTTAAAATAAGTTCTGCAAGTGGAAAACGTGATTCCAGATGGAGACTTGGATGTACACTAAAAAATGAAGATCTCCAGAAATAAATATAAAAGACATGTTTTTATTTTTAATCACTCTGAGACACTGATGTTCTAGAGCAAACACTGCAGTGATGCACTGGGGTTTGCAGAACGTGTAAAGCGAACGGATGACAGCGGCACAGGTGGGGGAGCTGGGAGTGGGCCCCGTGAGGGTCCCGCACTGCGTGTGCAGCGATGTTATTTGACGGCTGACTGTAATTGACTAAATATGTATCTTATAAACAGCCATTACGCATTTTCCCAACGGGCATAAATACAGACATCCATTCTGCCGCGAGGTCAGGCAGGAGTTGGCAGACTGGCCCACAGTGCAGGTCCAGTCCCCACCTGTGCTGGCGCATAGCCGCTCACATGCGTCTACTTCTTGTCCGTGGCTGCTCTTGTGCTGCGGTGGCAGGCTTGCACAATTGTCACGGAGCTGTGACAGAGACTGTGTGGTCCACAAAGCCTAAGATACTATCTGGTGGTCTTTTGTAGAAAACTCTTGCTGAGCCTTGGGTGGGGAGAAAAGGTGGCAACAGGGAGGCCAGTAGAGAAGGTGGGAAATGGTGGGAACTCAGATTAAAGGGGTCATGATACATGGCCAACTTGGGCAACACAGCAAGACTCCATCTCTAAAAAAATTTTGTTTTAATTAGCCAGCAGTGGTGATGCATGCACCTGTACAGCCAGCTATGCAGTAGGCTGAGGCAGGAGGATCACTTGAGGAGTTTGAGGCCAGCCTGGACAACATAGCAAGACCCCATCTCTTAAAAAAAAAAAGGAGTTCATGACAAGTGGGTGGAATCAGGATATATTTTGGAGGTGGGATGAACAGAACATAGATAAAATTGACAGTATTTAGAGTTTCAGATGTTCTTCTAGTAAAGGATCCCCCTAAAAACACACACACACACACACACACACACACACACACACACACTCAAGAGCAACTGAAAACCTGATCCAAAAAACCTACAAGATTATTTGTATCTAATTGAAGCTGGGGTTGGGCATTCAGTACCCTGTGTTCTCAGTACCCCAACGTCCCCTGAAATTCCAGAGGCATCCTCGGGTTCAGACCAGCAAAATTAGCAAACCACAGATCTGAAGAAACAGAAACCTGTGCATCTTTCAGATAAACCCTAGCGCCCTAGGCTGCATCTCTGCAGCCGGCTAACGCAGCGTTCCTTCACCAGCACCCAGCACGTGTCTGCGCCGGTACAGGGCTGCGGTCCGCCCTGTCATGAGGAAGGAAACTGCCTACATTAGGCATGGTGGAGAGGAACAGTGCCACCAAAATGTTGCCTTGGCTGTGTGGGCTGGCTGTTCCCTGGGTAAGACACACGTCTTGGGCAGACACATTTTAGATGCCAACCCACCTGTAGACAAAGATGGAGCAGAGGTGGCCTTGGGAGGGCCTGTGTTAAGGGTTGAATTTGTCCCCGACGTTATGTTGAAGCCCAAACCCCTAGCAGAATGCAGCCTTATTTGAAGATAAGGTCTTTACAGAGGTAAGTTAAAATGAGGTCAGTAGGGTGGGCCCTTCTCCGGTGTGACTGGTGCCCTTATAACAAGGGGAAATTGTGACAGACATGCTGAGAGGGAAGAGGAGGTGAAGAGATGCAGGGAGAAGACGGCCACCGACACACCAAGGAGAGGCCTGGAACAGACCTTCCCGCAGAGCCCTCGGAAAGAACCCACCCTCCTGACACCTTGATCTTGGACTTCCGGCCTCCAGACTGTGAGACAGTGACTTTCTGTTGTTGAAGCCAGTCTGCGACACTCCATGCAGGCACCCCAGCAAACTAATGCAGCCTGTTCGTCCGCGGACGGTGCCCCAGGCGTCTGCTCTGCACCTTCCAAAGTGTGCTGCGCGGCCCTTTGGCGTGTGCAGGTGTGCAAGATCACTCGGGGTGGCGCAGGGTGAGTGATTCCCTTCCTGTCTACTCCACAGCCCGAAACACACACACCCTGTGCTTCAGGCCATGAAGACGCAGGGAGGGCATCTGGAGAGAGACGAAGACGAGTCAAGCACCTCATTCCCCTGGTGTTTGCACAGGGGCCTTCCTGCCCACCATTCTGTGGCCTCTTTCTGCTCTTCCTCTTCAGGGAAAGGCGGAATGAATGGCCAAGCTGTACTTTGCTGCTTACCGCCCAACCCAAGTTCACAAACCTCCGCAGGAGCCTGACGAGATGGTCAGCATGGTGACTCCTTCTGAGTGGAGCCGACGTAGCAGCGTGTGTCGGAGACTTGAGCCCAGGAGGGTGACAGGAGGCCTGTCTTGGTTCGTCCGCAGACATGACCAAAGTCCAATGAGGAAGGGCAGCCTCAAAGGTTTTATTTTACAGGAAAAGGGGTTCTTGGGGGCTACTTCATTGCATGTGCTGCATGTGTAGTTAGGTCATGGTGACCTACCGTTTGCACTGGGAACTGGGATTCAGAGTGACCCGGCCTCCTCCTCCTCGGGCGCCTCTCTCCCCCTCTGCTGTCCGTGTCTGTGCCCACCCGTTCACCGCTCTCCCTCTCCGCCCGCGCAGTCTTTCTCCCCGCCTCTCTCCCTCTCCCCCTCCACCCCATCACGTGCCCGGGCCCCCCTCCTGGGCGGGCGCGCACACGACGCCGAGGCAGCCGTCGGAGGCGCGCGCGCAGGGCTGCAGAGCCGCGGTCCCGGCGCGCCCGCGCTCTCCTGGGTGGGCGCCCTGCGCTCGGGGAAGCAAAAGCTGCACGTCTCCACCGGCTCGGGCGGCGCGCCCGCGGGGCTGCCGGCTTCCGTCGCGTCATCTGCGGAGGCGAGAGGAGAGGGCGTCGGCCCGGTCCCGCCCCTCCCGGGCTCCGGAAGTCCCGCCCTGGCCCCGCGCCCCCGCCCCGCCCGGGCTCCGGAAGTCTCGCCGACGGGGAGCTGAGGCGACCGCTGGGCTCGGCCGCCCCAGGCCGGCGTGAGCGCCCCCTGCGCGACCCGAGCTCGTGCGGGGCCGGCAGGCAAACCGTGGCTCTCACCTCCGCCCGCGCCCCAAACCAGCCACAGCCCCAGCGTGACCTCGTCCCCCGCTCCTGGCCTCAGTCCTGCGAGCCCTGCGTCCTCGGAAACCCCAGGCCCTGTCAGCCGGGTCCCCGCCCTACACCCGCCCTTACTGCCCCAGATGGCTTAACTTTTTTTCCCCTAAGATAGAACCATTACTACAGGGAAG
>CAUYSK010110421.1:0-38038 GCA_963575035.1 Avahi laniger
ACCACCATCTGAAATTCTTATTTTTTAATTTGTTCACCTACTTATTGTCTGTTCCCCACTTGGGAGAGCAGGGATCTGGGACCTTGTTTTCATTCTCTATTACAGTGCATGACACTAAATGGGAACTTAAACAAAAGTACATCTTAGATTAAGCGACAGCAAAATCAGCATGACCCTCATAAGATCAGTTTTGATAATAACAGCAGGTTTAAAGCCAGACTATATCGAGTTATGGAGAGGAAAAGGAGGCAGGAGCTAGAGACACTTATTTAAAGTATGCACACCCTCAGAAGTGAGGGGGAGGAATTGTTGAAAGGCACTGTCGCTATAATCACACCTTCAATAAAGGCTGCCTTTGCCTTTCTAGAATATGTAAATTAAACATTCTAATTGGATCACATCTTATTTTTTCTACTGAGTGTTCTCCCAGAGAAAACCCTGACCCATATCTGTCATGCCTAAAATCCTTGCTTAGATGATAACGCATTTTTAAAAACATCTGTACCCCCATAATATGCTGAAATAAATTAAAAAATTAAAAAAAAAATAAAACATATAGAATAGACCTGGATTAAAGTGAAATCATATCTGAAGTTACAGAACATTTAGAATGAAAATATTTTGAGAATGCAGCTAATTAACACCTACAGAGTAAGGTCTAAGCAGGCTTCTGGAGAAAAATGTTATGTTTCAAGATATTTATTACAGAGAGACTAAAACCATGTGAATCAAGCTTCAACTACAACAACAAAAGTAGAAAAAGAAGAGTGACTGAAATCAAAGAAAATTGTTGGATTAGTATGCACAAATCAATAGCTTTCTTATATCTAATGAAAGAAAATGTGGTTTAAAAAAGGGATTTTCCAATACCAAAAGAAACTATAAAAACCTTAAATTTTATCCAAATATGCAAGACCTATATGAAGAAAGTTATAATATTTTACTTCTAGTCATAATTAAATACTAGAATAAATGGAATGCATATCTGGATGAAAAGAATCAATATTGTCAAGTTGTGATGTTACACCATCCAGATTCTTCTTCAATGAAAGAGTTGTTGCCATAACCACTATGAGAACTATAGACAGACAAGCTTTATCTGTCACTCCAGCTGACAAAAACCACCTTGTCCAGGGCCATGTCCCTCTTCTAGCGCCTCATATCCAGTGACTGATTGAGGAGGTAATTGGGCCTTTTCAGCCCAACTTGGGACAACACTGACTGGCCATTCTAACTCTAAACCTTCTGATGGCTTGGCTGCAGCTGCCACTGGAACTGCAACACTTCAACTTCTCTCTCTGACCACTGCTCTTTATTTTGCTCTTCTTTTACAAAGCTCTTCTTGATAAACATTTTGCAATCTATCCTGATCTCCAATTCTCTTTCCTAGTGAACCTAGCCCATGACAGTTATCCTTTCCTCGCTAATTCATGTGAGGAATTTAACTCCTTCAGTTTAATCAATGAGTCAAAGCAATTGCAATCAAATTCAAAAAGGAAGGGTGTAGGGTGAATTTACATGCTCATTTAAAGATTTACTTATTTGGAAGACTTACATGTTAAACTCTTACTTTAAAAAAATTATAGAAATGAAGAGAAGGTTCATTCAAGCAGCATTTTGAACCACACATCAGAAATTCTTGAAAATGACTGTAGATGAAACAGTCACCAACAGTGTAGAGTTAAACAAATGGGTGAATGAAAGAATTCAAAATCTTATATGTGTATATTGGATGAATATAGCATATACTAACTTTGAATTGATGAGAAAAGTACAGAATATTTAATAAAGGTGCTGGGGAAAATGTCTATACTTTGGGAGAAAAAAACTTTGTGGGGACTATCTCAAGTTATACTCCAAATGAAGTATCAGATGGGTTAAAAGATATAAGAATTTAAAACAACTATAAAATATAGAATGCTTTTAAAGAATTTTATGGAGAAACTTTATTTAAAAAGCTAGCAATGTTAGAAATCTAAAGCATGTAGATTTATATTTAAATTAATCAAATTTAAAACTTATGAGTGGCAAAGGACATCATAGCTACGGCAAATGCTAACAGATAAAACGCAGAATCAGAAAACGTTTGTAAAACATGTGAGTTAAGTGAATGGCATCCTTAAGATAAAAAGCCCCCCAACAAATCAGTCTGCCAAAATTGCTCATATTTCCCTTGTCTATAATGGGAAATGCACAGAATTTACAACTTTAATTGTAAGTTGAAATCTTCAGCAAATTCACAATACAAATTTATAAATTCTGTCCATCTTTTTATCTTCACTCCGAATGGGATTTTTCCCTTTGTACAAAGAATATTTCTCTAGTGGCCCTGGATACCTTACAGCAAAATGTGATATATAACCCAATGTTTGGCTTGTAAATAGTGGCTCGTAAGTTTATTTTATCAAAATGTAGATATCGTAACTTATCCAGGAACTTCTTGAATAGTTTACACTAGGGACCAGAGTTACTTTCGGCATGGCCTTCTAGATACTGATTGTCAAGCTGGTATTTTAACATTCATCTGGAAGTTGTTATAGGCTGTTTTTGGGGAAATTTGAAACTCTAGTACAGCTTATGCTAGTATATGGTTTTGGTAATCACCTTCAGGTAGTGACAGCTAAATTATAGATATCTAAATTGAGGCATTTTTAAAGAAATATTACGTTAACTTGTGTTTACTTTTTGGAAGGGCATAACCAGCATGCCCTGAAACACACGAGAAAGGCTACACAATTTTTGAGTCACAGCTTTATTTACATTACTGGGCTCTTTGTGTTTCTGTTTTACCTTAATCCTTCTTCCAAAACTCTGGAATTGACTACATTCTAGAATATATATTCTTGTAAAAGATTTGCCTGCCACACACATTCTTCTATTATGTATTTTAACAGGGGATTGTGTCAGAGAGCAGACATCTAGGAATTTGATGTGAAAGCTGCTGACCGGACACTCACCTGCTATCATGCGGCTTGCCCGCAGCCAGATTTAAAGCCTGTGATTAATATATGGACAGCCTCTGTTACTGTTGTCGTTGGCTTATCCTTTAGCCTTCTTATCCAGACTTTTGCTTTAAAGCGACACGTCCTTATCACAACCTGTAGTTCTTCTATTAGCATATTATTAATGTACTATAAAAGTAAAATATTATATCTGAGTACTTTTATGTGGGACTGACACCATACTAAGAACTTTAAAGGAATAATCTCTAATATTTGTTGAATGCTAACTGATTTATGATACTGTACTAACACCTTTACCTTTACTTATTATATTTCGTCTTCATAAAACCTATACAGTGTGTATTAAGAGCTTTGCTTACAGATTATGTAAGCAAAATAAGTTTCTCTATATGT
Organism: Avahi laniger; assembly: GCA_963575035.1. Lineage (NCBI taxonomy): Eukaryota > Metazoa > Chordata > Mammalia > Primates > Indriidae > Avahi > Avahi laniger. The sequence continues at coordinate 3,357 of CAUYSK010110421.1, forward strand.
AGTATTTTTTTCAATTAATGAAATTCTGTAATGTGAACTCTAAGATGGTACTGATTAAGTTGTATGTATGTTTATTTAGATATGTCGGAATCCACAATTCAATTTAATGGTATAATAATTATAGTAAATAGGACATATTTTTACAGTTGGAATATTTTTTAGAATCCCAGGAGTTTTAAAATATTAAAAATTAATGATAGTTTGAATATTTATTGGATATAGCTTCCATAGAGTTAGGAAAATTATTATTATTATTTTTTGTATTCTTTTTTTTTTTTCACCGCAGTGACTTGGGAAGGAAAACTATTGATAATACATAATGAAGACTTTGGTAGAAGTCTGTATCAAATATAAATACCATTATTTATATATAATAAATAATATAACATAGAGGAAAATAATGTAATGTGAAGTATTATAGCACTACAAAACAAAAACAAAAAGTTACAAGAGTCTTCATATTTGTATTACACAAACAGAAAATGCAACCTTGTAGTAACTCTAAACTACACTAAACAACACTAAAGAAAGTGTTGTTATTGTGTACGGTTAATTGTGTTTAGTTCTATTGAATTTTTACTTCTGAGGTACCTTGTTATTTTAACTGTTACATGGTACGATCCATGTGGCAGTCAAAAGACCGTAATATCATGCAACAGAAAATACATAGGAAAAACTATTCACTGTGTGTATCTGATGCTTGCTTTCAGTTTACATCAGAACTTTGAGTTATGAATGGAGTTGACATACGGAGGCAAGGGTAGGGCTGCTGGCTTGCAGAATCTGTACCTTTAACGATTTTTTGAAAATAAATTGTTTCTGCACACCTCTTTAAATCTATTTAAAGTTAATGCAATTTGAAGAATCCTGCTGTCATATATATTTTTTTTCTAGTAAATTACTTTTCTTTTTATACAAGATCCATATTTTTGAACACAATTGAAAAGTGTGCTGTTGCCTCATGGAAGTTTTGTGTACTAGCCTCATGTTTCTGTAGTGTCCTATATGTGACTGACTAACTCACAGAATCTGACACTAGGGCATCATAGGATGGCCTGTGGTGCTGATCTTTTAAGAATGTCTGAACACAATTTAAAGAAATGTGCTTTATTTCAGTGAATTTAATGTCAGTGTCCCTTTTCCTTACAGAGAGATTTTCTTAAGTGAATCAAAATACAAAGATTTTGTATTTTTGTATTAAGAATTATGTTTTGTAAAAAGAAGAAATATTTATTTTATAGTGTCTTTATTTTAATATGGCAATTTTAATAACAGAATGATACACATAATTGTTTGCATTGCTGTTAATACATGGGGCTTTTTCTTTAACCAGCAAGATCAGCAAAGTAGGAAGTAAATCCATTGCTAATGAAATGGAAGTTATGACTGATGGTCCTGTCTTAAAATAGGAACAATGTAGCAATGTAGCAAGGAGTGGTAGTGTCTTTACAATATGCCTTACAGATAAAATTCTGCTATGACATATCTCTGCTAATCATAGACTCAGGGTTGGTAGGAACTGGAGATGAATCATAGGAGATACTTTGTTCAATTAACTCTAGTAAAAGAGAATCACTCCTTCATAAGTTCTCAATTTCTTTTCAGATGTCGACAACTACATTAACAGAATATGGTATTGAAATGTATCAAATGTGCTTGAGTTAGAGATCTGAAAAATTAATTTTAAATCCCAGCTAAAGAAATAATTTAAGTTCATGTCTTCAGAACTTATCAGGTGTACTTATAGCCTGCTTTACTAATACAAGTTAAATCAAATGTTTTCTATGGAAGTAAAAGACCTAATAATATAAACAAGAGATAATATCCTACATTTTGAGAGCAAGAATGAATAACACTTCTCATTTCACTGCTCTGCCCTAACTTATAACTGTTAAAAGTTTTTGAGTAACATCAATAATACATATTGCATCTGTTAGAGGGAAGGCATGCTTAGAATCCTTAGGTTCTGCCTCAACTAAGGGTTCACGTCTGTGCCTTCGTAGCATCAGATGAAGAATATTATTTGCTGATTTATCATTTTAATAAGAACGTTTAAAAATATTTTCTCTTGGGTGTAGATGACAGATTAACAGTGTATTTTGGGGGATATAAAAGCCAAATTTGGGACAGATTATGGAATTGTAAAGGTAAATGAGATACAGCAATTTATTGAAAATGTTTCTTCATTTCATTAATTCTATATTTTCTATTCTGGTTTAAGCCATTGATCTCTGAGGTAATTAAGTGAAAGTTATCTCAGATAAAAGCTTATCAAACTGACCTCAATCTCCTAAATGAGGTAAAATATAAATAGTAAGGAAAACACGAAAGGAATTTGATTCATATTGGCTTTTTTTAATAGAAAAATTCTGTAAATCAATATTTATAAGCCTATCGAAGATGAGTTACAGGTAAAAAGGAAAATTATTTTTGTCTTGGAGCTGGAAGTTTTTAATACCAGTAGTTCTATAAGGAGGAAAATAGATTAACCATCTCAATACAGTTCTTTATTTACCCCAATTATGACAAATCCCGGTTATTTAATGCATTTATTTATTTATTTATTGTTTTGGTTTTTATCGCAGGATAATTTTGTGACTGGCTCTTAATTTAATGGCTTCTGTAATGCAGTGTTATTTCCCTTAAGGATCTTAGAATATAGAAACTTATGGGCTACATAAACACAAAAAGTTATCATAGGGCATCATGATAGCAATATGTGATAAGTACCATATATATGATATACATGTGCTAATAGCAATATGTGATAAGTACCATATATATGATATACATGTGCTGTGTATTTTAAATCTTGTAAACATGTACAATCCATTGTAATATATGTATTAATATTTATAATATTAAAATTTCATATGTACTTTAACTGTGAAGTCATGTAGCACTTCACTTTCCTCTTCTGCAAAAAGGGAATGATAAAATAAAACCTAACAAATAGAATTATCTTGAGATTAAAATGAGATAATAAAAGCACTTATCATAGTACTTAATTATTGAAGATTTCTGATATATTTTTATCTATCAATATTACAAAAAGGTAGTTCTCGTATCTGTCTTCCACAGATTTTAATTAAAATTATATCTAAATTTTTTACCTATTAATCTCACATTTTTATTTTCTATTATCTAGATCATTCCTTCAATAATACCTTGAAAATATATATGTACACACACACACCAAAAATATACTTATTCTCTTTATTGACATGACAGAGAGGGAAGAATATAGGAAAGAAAAGGAAATAACTTTGAAAATAATAAAAAATGATTTCTGCGCTCAAGAAGGCAGTATTTTGCAGTGAAAACAATACTGACTGAAAATTAAGAACAAGTTTTTACTAACTAAAAGAATAGTCTTGGGTAAATCACTTCATTATAAGCCTCAATTTCTTTTTCTGTAAAGTTATAAGGAATGGTCCAAATGATTTTATAAGTATTACAATTCTAAGAATCCTAAAATGTAATTGGAATAAACTAATATATTACAAAAAACTTGAGGCAAATTTGACAAACAATATAAAGCAAGTATATTATATTATGTATAATATAGATGATATGTATACAAGCCAGAGATGTCTCTGCTGAAATCAAATGATGTATTTATATTATAGAAACAAACGAGTTTGCTCTTTATGCTTCATAAAGCTTTATACTTAAAAAAAATTAAAAAAACAAGAATGATCTTCTTTCCAGAAATGAATGCAGATGAATTTATTCCAAAGATGAATTATAATTTTATAGCATCTCTATTTTCTGCTTTGGTTTTAAAGCCATGTTCCAGTTCTCGTTAGAGAACACAATATTTTGAGATTTATTCCAGCTAATAATCAATACAAGACCCTGTGGTAAAAATTCAGCACAGATGTTTAGGTGGATTGGGACCTCATGGTATCTATAGAATGGCATTACTTCTGCTTTGGCTCCTAATAAATGCTTGGGCAATTTAATACAGAGGGGCCAAAAGCAAATACAGGCAATATCCCCAAGAGATGTCAGGAGTGATAAATGCTGAAGATCTGGAAATGTAGTAGTTGTTGATGGGCTGAGATAGTGTTCCAGCACAGTGAGTCCCAGAAACTGACAGCCAGATATCAAAGAGAGAAAGATAATTTTTAGATTTTTATGTAACTAGGAAAAAGAAAAAAAAAAAAAAACCTTTGCTCAAAAACTACAGATGTATGTGAGCAGTTTGTTATGAGAAAGTCATTTTCAGGGCTACAGATTTTATGCTATTAATAGACTTTAATAATAGATTTTATGTGCCAAAAAGATGACCCTAGCCGAACATTACCCTGACATCAAGAGTTTATAAATTTTTTAACATTCTCAAGTTTAACTTCATTATGTTACCTAATTTTTCTCACAAATAAATCTCCCTTTGGATGCTTGTTTTTAAGAGCCTATTTTTCTATCTATAGCCTCAGAAATGCTGAGCGGATTAATTAGCACATGAAGAGGCAACAGTGATAAAGCTTTATATTTTAAAATTCTCTCAAAAACATTTAAATACTTTTTTATAGTAGTCTCATAATAAAAACAAGAGAGCTATTATGTTTTGCATAGAAAAAAAATGAGACTGGGGATTTTAAATAGCTTGTCTGAGGTTAACAGATACGAAATGATAGCACTCATAGTTAACTTGTATTCTCCTCATTTTAAACTTAAATCTCTTATCATATCACCTTGACCCTTCAAAGTACATGCTATTTTCCCCTCTAACTAGAGCAATGAGAGAAAACCAGCATTCACTTTGCACCTAATTTGTTAGGCACTATGCTAGGTATTTTCATTTTCAATAATTTATCCTCATGACCCAAGAAGGGGATGTATATCCCCATTTCAATGGGTTCATGAACTTATATTCAGATACCCTAACTGGCTTCCTTTGGGTGACATTACTAACAAGGAGATGGGCCAGAATTCAACCTCAGGGCTAAATAAAAGTTTATCATATTATGACTGGATTGGAAGTAACATTACATTGAAAATTAAAGTACATCACTACTGAACACTTTAGGTGGATAAATAGTTTGTCTGTGGATCTCTGTCTAAAGAGATTCCAGGCTTAATATTATGTCAGTTTCTTTTGACATTAAAAAAAGGAAATTGGAGAAGGAAAATATTTGAGAGAGAGAGATAATTAAGGAGAATTTACTGTGAGGAAGACCTGACAGCATGAGAAGGAAGGCTCTATCTTTCAATAGTCATAGCAAACATATAGAAAAAAGTCAGATCACATTTAATGGACTAAGAAATAAACTAGCTTCTGATAGACAAAAGACAAATTACTTTTTTTTCCTGGATAAATGTCTTCATTTGTAAATTCACATAGCATTGTGAAATTTTTTCTTGTACTAATCAGAAAGGGGATATGGTTTTTGATGTATTTAACCATTCACCTATTCACTCCACATAGTTTAGATAAAACTAAGACAAGCCATTTGTATATCTTTTTTGCTAGACCTAAAATAATCTTGTAATAGTTGGGTTATCCCTAAGGGTAGTATGCTTAGTTTTTATAACTAATTCCTCTTGAATAGTGGCTACCAACAGGCTATGTTATCTAGGGATTGTCCCTCTGTTTGGGCAAACTTCCAAAATACACGGACATTGTTTTAGACCAGAGAGTTTGGTTCTATATGTTCACCAGACAGCAATTTCTTGTAATAATTCTAGATTAAAAAAAAATTAAATACCGAAGGATAAAGCCTGGAACAATCTACGAAATCCAGAGGTGATAACATATCATTTCTAGCTCTAATAATATGCAAAATTCTGAAAAATATCCTGATTTGTCTTCATATTTGATACATTTTCCTTTCCCTTACTGAACTCCCTCCTATGCCTTCCTGCTATTTCTGTAGAATTGTGGAGAAGACCCGCTTTTCCCTAAATGTCCTTGATTCTCTATGTTTCTTTCTCCTCCAGAACTATTAAATAGCAGCTTAATTATGAAATTCATATTAAAATCTTAACCTTCCACATTTAAAACTGACTGTTATGTTTCTCTTCCATTACAAGCTAGCAATTAATAAAAGCATTGGTGAAATAATTCATGCAAAGATCTTTGTAACTATTCATAAGTGAACATGTAACTAGCAGGGCAACACCTGCATTACTTGAAGTACTAAATGTAGGGCAATATCTGCAGGATATTGTTGCCTAAACCTCGACTTATATTGAAATTGTACATATTAGCATATATTGTGCTCCGATACGGGTTGCTTTCATGTATTAACATTAATAATATTAGTTTAATATTAACAACAATTAACTTTTCCTAACATCGTACTTTGGTAAGGAATAATTTCACATGTTAATGTTAATAATATAAATATTGATATATTGTTTATATAAATGTTCATATATTAATTTTAATATATAAAAGCACCCTCTACCAAAGCAGAATGTTAATATATTATTGTATTTTATACACAATATAATGTACTTCAGACATCCCTCAAACACACTGCATTTGCCAATCACCTACTCTACCCTCACTATAAAGCCAGTTCTTCTCCCAACTTTAAGATGTCCATTAGAGATCCCAGCTGTTGTTGGCCTACCAGGCATGTAGCCAACTGGCTATAATCCTACAGATCTCAGCACCAGAATGTTGTAGGATCCTCTCAAAGTTGTTCAGTTAAGTATAGATTGAAATTTTACAATATCTGATTTTTTTTTTCCTTACAGAAATATGTCATGAGAATAAGTGAGATAATTTAGGGGAAGCACTTTGAGATCTGAAGAAGAAAATGCAACCTATTTATTCAGGTTATTATAGTTTTTTGTTTTTTTAATTTTTTTTAATTTGAGCATATTATGGGTGTACAAATGTTCACGTTACATACATTGCCCTTGCTCCACCAGGGTCAGAGCTCCAAGCGTGTCCATCCCCCAGAAGATGCACACCGCACACATTAGGTGTGTATCTACCCACCCCTTTCTCCCCCGCACCCGACACCCAATGAATGTTGCTATTATATGTGCATTTAAGTGTTGATCAGTTAAAACTAATTTGATGGTAAGTACATGTGGTGCTTGTTTTTAATATTATTAATTAATGCTACCTTGAAGTTGGTCTAAAAGTAAGGTCTGGCACTTCACTAATACTGTTTTTGTACCTAAAACTTCTGCAATATTGGTTGCAGTTTGCTTTCAGGCTACCAAGATATGGTGGGATCTCTCATTTCATTGAATTTGAGCTGTGGAATTGCTTCCCTTTCTAAGTCTGTCTGTAATGTAAACAATTTGTTTTATAAATAAAGGACATTTTTCATAGTTGACATGTTGTAATTTCCAATAGAAACGTAAGCTAAATTGATGAATTCATTAGGAGGCATATAGTAAGGTGATACTCATTTATTTTCAAGGGATGAATACTACATGAACGCCTAGTTTGTTTTTATTTTTATTGTTTTCTTTCTGCACAAAAGAACAAAGAAATCCCAAATTGTGAAAAGGAAAAAGAAATAGGTGAATAGAAGCTTATGAATAGAGAAAAAGAAAAACTTGCTACAGAAAAGACTGTATTAATTTAAATGCCTTCTTCCCTTTTTCTGCAGGTACTGAAGGCAAAATGTTTTCTGCTCTGAGCATTTCCATATTCCTGTTTTCTCAGATTAACTCTCCTACTTCCTCAGTTGCCTGAACCCTGCAGAAAGACACAAGTCAGCGCTGCTCAATCTCAGAGCATACATGTAGGATCTAAACAGCAGGATATCTGAGACATTACTTTAGTCTCATAACAGGTCAATTCTTTTTTCCCTTTAATCATCTCCTTCTTTATTCTCATTGGATCATTTGTTTCTGACAGAGAACAGCCTGTCTTCTAGAACAGATATGTCCTTATTTATCCCTGAACCATACCCTACCAGAAGCAGACTTTCCTCTCTAAGGACAAATTAGGGACCCCGTTTCACATTTGACATTTCTAGACTGACGGAAAATAGAAAGTTTTTCTCCATTCCTATTTTTTTCTGTGAAAAAATAGGCTGAGTTCCACAAAGTGTCACAATGTGTTTTTTATTTGAAATGTTAATACAGTATACAAAAAATTGTAACCCACCAAAATAATGTCATGGACAAAATTTATACAATAGAATAAAGCCATAAGAAATATTCTAATATAATCCTTATACAGACATAAATCTCTCTGAATTCAAATGTATACATCAAATGGCACCTTCTCAAATATTAGAAAATGATATACATTATCTTTATGAATAGTTAAAATGAGAATACCATTTTCATGTCTATAGTCTAACAGCACTATCAATATAATGTGTCTATATTATTAACGTTTGAAATGCTAATTCATATCCACATTATTTTACCAAAAAATGTAAGAAGGTTGCCAAAATCAGTTTTAAGAAAATGAATCTAAGACTAGAGATATTTGTAGTATATATTTTCAGATAGTTGGCACAAAATAAAGAAAGACCATATGTGTTTTGTTAAAGAGACAAGCATGTTTAAATTACATATGTAATTTATTATAATAAGCAAAGGAATTTATTTCCCTCTATACTTGAGATACTTTTTGGCAAAAAGATACTCACCTAGAAAACCATCAATTCTTTTAGATCACTAGTCTCCTATAGTGCAAGGCTTCCAAATCTTAGGATTTATTTTTTGATTTCTTCTATATCACTGTGGATAGGTGTTCATGCTGACATTTCTGAACCTGAGCTGAGATGCCAAGGGAAGAGTAAGTTGAGGACCTCCTACTGTAAATAAGCTTCTCTGAATGGGAAATGACTACATTTTGCAGAGAAAGAATTTGAGGGTATTCTTTCTCCAGATCTCTTTTATACTATGAATGTTTCCAGGTTGGGGGAAGAGGGTTTTGGTAGCTCCTTACATATGTTTAAAATTTATGAGTTCTTAAGATTTACTGTTGAAGAATCTTTAATTTAGTATTTTATTTCTATATATGAATGAATAGAAAATCCATGGATATTGGAACAGAAAAGCACACACATATCTAAATACACTCATATAAATCATTCTCTATAGGCAATACTTACATCTATAATTGGACTTTGACCCAAACACAGTAAAATTTGTGTGTTTTTAGTAAGAATCTTTAAAGAACTCTCCTATGATTATAGGACCATTTCCATGGTAGTGTAGGCATTATTCCTCAAAAATAGGAACGAAATTGACATTTTTGTTAGTATGAATGATGTCTCCAGGGTGCATAGTCAGTGGAACTAATGAAGTTGTTTCTCCCACAACATGGAACCCAGTGTTCTTACAGATTAAAAGAAATAATAAAAGGAAAAGTAAAAAGCATAATTTCTGCCTTTGAATAAAAATTATTTAGTCAGGGATTTATTGTTATAAATTAAAACAAGTAGAAACAACTGAATACTGAATAAATTAAAGAGAATAAAATATAAGTGAGAGCTTCTGATGTCTTTGAAGATGATGCATTAGCCAGACCATGAAGGATATGTAAAAAAGAATTGGTAAGAAATATTTCAAAAGAAAGAACATTAAGGGGACAATGTAAGAAAGAAATATGTGCAGAGGGGATGGTGAAAATACTGGCCTGACTGTAATTTTGTGTCTGTATTAGAAAATAACTGCTTATTCCACCTTCAATGGGATAAGTTAAAGCAGATCATGGAGAGTCTTAAAAACTAGACAGAAAAGTTTGCACCTGATACCGTAGGTCATAGGATGCCATTGCAGACTACTGAGCAGGAAACAATAGAAGTGCTTTTGAAAGATTAAGTCACTGATAAGGAGAATGGAAACTTTTGAGAAAGAACATTCTAGAGAGGTGACCAGATTTCTTGTATTGAAAAGGTAATGGATGAGTTGAAAGCATGAGGAAATAATGGACATATAGCATGTCTTGAACAGTTTTGTCACTGCAAGAAAACCAGCGAGCAGTAAAAGGGAGAGAAATTTCAATACCCGCACCCTGCTTCCCTCCATGTGCCTAAAATTGAAGAACTCCTTAGTATGTTTATAGTAGAAATAACAGTGTACCTTGAGGAGAGGCTGATAGAAATGTTAAAGAGGAAATGGTAAAAACTGGAGACTCAGTTTCCAGAGAGTTGGGGATTGATGAATTTAGAATACTGATGGAGAGAAAGAATTGAATAAAAAAATAAGAAAATAGACTTAGGAAAAAATCTTTCTAGGACTATTAGAGAGAAATTCCTAGTTATAATAATTAATAATTTTTAAATGATAACCCAGCACAATAGAACATCTTAAATTGCTTTTTAATCTTCAATGATTAAGTTGTGCTCAAATTAATTTTTGTGTCTATCAATGTATGCTAATTTCATAAAAAAAGATAAATCAAATATACATATATAAAATCTTCCTAGTGACCAGAATTGGTGAGAATAGAAAATCATTTTTTCTAAAAAGAATGGATAATAGAGCTTATATTATTATTGCTCATGCCAAACAAGCATTATAAATTATAGAATTTATTCAGTATAATTCTGAATTTTTAAAAATTTTCCTTGCTAGAAAAGCAATCTTTAAAATTTCAAAGCACCTCTTGTATTATCCTGGATAGAGCTGGAGCCCATTCTACTAAGAGAAGTATCACAGGAATGGAAAAACAAGCACCGCATGTACTCAACATCAAATTGGTACTAACTGATCAACACTTAAGTGTACATACAGTAATAACATTCATCAGGTGTCAGGTAGATGGGAGGGGGGAGGATGGGTTGGGTGTATACACACCTAAGGTGTGTGGTGTGCACCATCTGGGGGCTGGACATGCTTGAAGTTCTGACTTTGGAGGGAAAAAGGCAATATATGTAACCTAAACATTTGTACCCCCATAACATGCTGAAATAAAAAAAATTAAAAAAAATATTTTGTGCTACATACCTGGAAGAATATATTATTCTTTTATAATGAACTTCAATTTTTCTTTTAAAAAGTCTTTACTTGATGAATCTGGAAAGAAAATTCAGAATGCCAATGGTTTTATTGTTTCTGTGTTTGAATTTCATCATAATTTATGCAATAAAGTTTCCTTAATTATTAATGTAAATAATCTATTCTATTTTCTTAGAAACAGGGCTAGCATAAGGTCAGGACAAGGCTATAAGATTTATTTCTTATGTGAAATTACTTTAAGAGAGATAAACAATTATTAAAATATTTTCTAAATCTTGCTTTGTATAAGAAAAATGTGATATATTCAATTCAAATATTTACAAAGTTCAAACATAATTTCTGTTAGTAATAGGAAGACCTCCAAATAGCAAATTTTTGGTGTTAACAAGTGTAAACAGTATCCCGATTAATGAATTTCTGACATTCCAATTTTGTAGAAATTTTTCATGATTTTTTGTAATGTATTTTTGATTCTTGAGTAAGCAAAAATTAGAAAGAAGGAAGTTTTAACAGCAGTGTTAATGACCATTTCAGGATGAGACAATTAAACTAACATTTATCAATTGGTTAATACTTATTATATGCCAGGCATTGTGGTAAGTTCTTTACACTGTTTGATTTTTTCAACATCTATAAAGAGTAAGCAATATTTTACCCATTTAAATTGAGAAAAACAAGTTTGGGAAGGTTTAATAACTGCCCTCAAAGTGACACAGTTATTAAATGTCATCATCAATTTTCAAATCTAGGTATAAGTTATTTTAATAACCATGACTTAACTACTTTTCCATACTGCTTTTTGATGTCTGGTTCAGAATGAAGAAATGAATTGTTCAAGTGGGCATTAGAAGCGGTCACCTGGTGTTTGTAACTTGGGAGAAAACAAACAAAAATATAAAAACTACGTAGAAAATTTAAATCTGGCAATAAAATTTTGAGTTCATACTGTCTAAACCCTTAATTGATGAAACTAAGACTCAAAATGGAAAATGGCCAGATGTCATTACAGAAAAATCACATCAGATGGGCATTTAATTTATCATAAATTGATCACTTCTGTAATCTACCTCTATGGTCAGAACCTAATATTAATATACCATGAAACCTGTCTCTCACTGCATTAAAGAGATGTTGGGAAAGAGTAGATTATGATAGGAAAGTAATGTTGGGGGGTTGAGAAGCTATATACCAAATTCTTTTTTTTTTTTTCCTTTTCTATTTCAGCATATTATGGGAGTAAAAATGTTTAGGTCTTCTTCACAAAATTTCAAAGGAAAAAACTGTCATTATAATTAAGCAAAATTTAATTTCAAAATTCAGAAAAAAACACTGAGCATCTTCAAAGCACTAGACCTTGTATTAGGTATTTTCACATTTATTATCTAATTTAAAACACACAAACACACTATGAACTATTACCATGTACAGTTACATAAGATTAATATTAACTCTGTTGGCAAGAATATTCATTTTAGAATTGTCTAAAATACATTTCTAACATTCCTAAAATGAATTTCTTACCTTCCTAATATTCATAGTTAGAAATTTACTAATTGGTTTAATGGTAGTGTCTTGTGAATACTAATCATGCTTTCCCTGGATTTATTGAGATATAATTGACAGATAAAAATGCATACATTTAAAGTGTACGTGATGTTTGATGTATGTATACATTGTAAAATACTTACAATAATCAAGCTATTTAACATTTCTGTCACCTCACAGTTATCATTTGTGTGTGTGTATATGGTAAGAACACTGAAAAATGTTATCAAATTTCAGGTATTCAATAAGGTATTATTTATTATAGTCACCATGCTTTATGTTAGATCTCCAGAATTTATGCATCTGGCATTACTGAAACTTTGAACCCCTTTACCAACATTTCCCTGTTTCTCCCAATCCCCTGCCCCTGACTACCACCATTCTACTTTCTCTGAGTTCGACTTTTTTACATCCCATATGTAAGGTCATGCAGTATTTGCACATACACACACACACACACACACACACACACACACACACACACACACACACAGAGTCATGCATTGCTTAACAATGGGGATGCTGTTCTGAGAAATGTGTCATTGGGCCATTTCATCATTGTATGAATGTACTTACACGAATTTAGATGGTATAGCCTAGTACACACCTGGGCTATATGGTATAGCTTATTGCTCCTAGACTACAAATCTATACAGCATGTTACTCTACTGGATACTGCAGGCAATTGAAACACAATGGTCAGTATTTGTGTATCTAAATATATGGGACCACTGTCGTATCTACAGGCCATCATTAACCAAAATAACATTATAATCATTATGTAGTGTACATAATGACATGTACTCTCTCTCTCTCTCTCTCTCTCTCTCTATATATATATATATATAAAATCTATACCATATATGCACATACATATGTGTATTTATACTATATATGCACACATATATGTATACACAGTTTTCTTTATCCATTCATCCATTGTCAACAGACACTTAAGAATTTGTTTCCATATCTTCGCTTTTATGACCAATGCTACAATGAACATGGGGGTGCCAATATCTCTTCAAAATACTCATTTAATTTCCTTCAGATATATAACCAGAAGGAATTGCTGGATTATATGGCAGTTCTATTTTTAATCTTTTGAAGCACCTCCATACTATTTACCCTAATGGCTGTACCAATTTACATTCCCATCTGTAGTGTACATAGGTTCCTTTTTCTACACATTCCCACTAACACTTGTTATCTTTTGTCTTTTGAAATAACCATTCTAACAGGTGAGAGGTGAAAACTCATTGTGGTGTTGATTGACATTATTCCTAGGGTTAGTGATATTGAGCATTTTTTCATATACCTATTCGCCATTAGTATGTCTTCTTTTGACAAAAGTCTATTCAGGTCCTTTGCCCATTATAAAATCATATTATTTGTTTTTTTGCTATTGAATTGTTTGAATTTCTTATATATGTTGGATATTAGTCAGTTCAGGATGTCATAACAAAATACCTTAGATGAGGTAATTCATAAACAACTGAAATTTATTGCTACAGTTCTGGTAGCTGGAAAGACTAAGATCATGGTTCCAGCAGATTCGGTGTCTGGTGAAAATTCATTCCTCATAGATGTTTCTTCTAGCTGTGTCCTCACGTGGTCAAAGGACAAAAGTGCAACCGAGCTTCCTCGGGCCTCTTTTTAAAGGTGCTAATCCCATTTATGAAGGGAGAGTCTTATGATCTAATCACTGTTAAAGGTCCCAAGTCTTAATACCATCACATTGGGGATTAGTTTCAACATATGAATTTCCAAGGGACACAACCATTCAGACCATAGCAAACCCCTTATTAGATGTATGGTTTTCAAATATTTTCTTCCATTCCACAGGTTGTCTTTTCCTTGTGCTGATTGTTTCCACTGGAGTGCAGAAGCTTTTTAGTCTGATGCAATTCTAGAATACTAATGCTTTGAAAACAAAATTGTTTTTATTTAGATATTTAGTTAGTATATTTAAGTACTTCTTAAGCCATAGATTATATTTATATTAATATTATTAATACTAGGGAAATTTTTATATCTCACATTATACTGTAATTTATGGATGATTTAAAGGAGCTTCAAAAGTGATTTTAATCACAAATTATTTTTCTGTTATGATTTTATAACTTAATATTCATAGAATAGTTCACTTATATATATTTATTATGACAAAAATATTTAATAAGTGTATATATGAACCACAACCAAAGTTTCTAGACCATTGTTTCTGACATTATTGTCCTCAGAAAATGTACACTGTAATCATCTGAAATTGTGCTGAAAATATAGATTCCTGGGACCACTGAATCAGACCAACTGAATCAGAATCTCTGAGGGTTTAACCTATGGATTTGCATTTTTAATAAACCTGTGGCTGATTTATAGGCATGCTAAAGTTGAGAAGCCTTAGTTTATATTTTTAATCCAAAACTTTCCAACATTGCCAGAGATGGGTTAAGTTAGCAGTTATGTAAGATTTTCCCTTGTTTATTTCTGCTACATAATGTGGGAGATTCCAACTCACATGAATCAGCAAGAACTTTATCTTGAGAGGAAAATATCTCATTGTTGGAAGTAATTTATTTTCTCTCTTTTTTCTGAAAAGTGTATATATACATATATATATATATATATATATGTACGTATTTGTGCATGTGTATGTTATGAGAAATAGAGAGGAAAAATAAACTGCTTCCTTCACCCTCACATGAAGAAAACCTTTGTACAATCAAATTTGGTAAATAACTTCAAGAAGAGATGTCACATTTGCGTGCATTTTGTACTTATTTTTACTTCCCCTAGCTACACAGTCTCTTTTAGTGAATAATACATGTCCTGTCCTCCCTCGTAAAACAGTCTTTGAATTTCAGTCATGGAAATCATCTTAAAGGGTCATTTTGTCCTTCCCTTGACCTCCAAGCCTCACAAATTTAAAATTCTATTTTTAAAAGATTTCCGCAATTGCAATGTTCTTAAATCTCTTGGGAACTCATTTAATGTTGAACAGCCGTTTCTATTATCAAAAGCTTCTTTCTTCTCTTCCTTATTTTGCTATTAAAATTCATTTTTCTCTATTATTTTTTCAACAAAAGTGGGAAATAGTTGGTCACCACAATCTTTGGGATAACTCTTCATTGAAAACTATTAATAATGACCCTTTAAACTGTTCTGTTCTGGTCTAAATAACATAAATCCTTTTAACCCTTCTTAGAATTCCCCTTTCTAACACTTCATTTTTTCTCTTCCTCTATCCTGCACTCACTTCATCCTTCTTAAGTTCTGGGGTGGGAAACTAGACACAGCAGGATTTCACCAGTGCTGAATGTAATAGGAGAATTACCTTGCTGTTCTTATTTACTCTACTCCTATTTATGCATCCTGTAGAACTCTGAGAGGTGCAGATAAGATGTAAATGGATGTCCTGATGCTCATGGTCTGGAATAATTTCATAGCACTTTTCATAAAGATATGAATGTTATTCCCAGGAACCTGGCTAGCTCGTATCATAGTAATTACTTTCTGCCTATCTATAGCATTCTAAGTTTCAATTAGATGAATTATTCTTCACTTTCACTGGTAAAGCCATTATTGCAAAAAGTTGTTTGAGCAGAACAGAACAGCTCTGCATTTTAACAGAGGGAGAAAGGACCACTTTATCCTCAGCCTGTAAAGAGCATTTCTTAGGAGTATGAAAGACAGTAATACAGTGTCCTGCTTCCCAAGCTAATGCACACAGTTCCAGATGCTCTTTTATTTTTTTATGCCCTTATCTGACTTAGGCATCCTAAATCCTAACCAGAAAACCTACCTTGATGGTGGATTTTTATTCACCAATTCCAGTGAAATTTTAAGTAAAAGATGTTTAAAATAGAACATGAAATTGACAAATCCATAGGAGAAATTTTCGTATTTCATTGATTTAAGTAAAAATGTGGAGAATTACTTGTTTTTTGTTGCCTTCCTCCATATTAGAAAAGAGCAAAGAAATTATATACATTCGTTGTTCTATAAAAACATACTGAGTATTTATGGGTCAGTATGTGCAATTGGTTTATCTGTCACCAGAAGATCTAAAACAGGTTAGAGCAGTCTAGCTTTCTATGAGTTCTCTCTCTCTCCATCAGAATAGATATTTTTTTTTTGCCTTTTTGCTTAAAATATGTTGTCTTTGTTGTTATTCCATTTATTTGAACTCCAAGACTTTCTTTTTGCATTCCCTTACCTTTTCTCCCCACATTGACCAGTTTTAACCCATTTGTCTTTGTATACAGTCTGGAGACTGAATGTATTAATAAATGAAGACCACATGTCCTATACAGCTAGTTTTGTTATGAAGAAAGATGACTTTACATCTCATTCCTTACGTTTTTCCTTACCTTCCTACCTAGCTACATTCTTTCCACTCTCAAGTCTGCTTATACGAACTAAGGGAAGTTTTCACAAAATATTTAATATTAACTTCCATCTTTAAGACACAGATGTTGTCTTGCCATTCACATGCTTTTAATGGAAACTACTGCCTTTAAAATAAAATCTACATCCCTTTTTATGCAATTTCTAATTTTTTTGGCCCCACGTTATGTCAAAGTATTCTCCGTTTCAGTTTCTCTGCTCTCTTCCACGCCTCCCCCTCCACCATTGTTTTTCAGTTTATTTATGTTGTTCCCCTGTTCCTCTTAAATACTTCCTAGCATGAATGAAAAAGTTACGTAATTATCCTACTATTAAGATGCACCTCATGTATTTAATGCATTTGTGAAGTTTTTCTAAGTTTCCATTAACAGACACTGTTTTGTTCTTAATGCTCCTACGGCAGGTAAAAAAAAAATGTTTGTTGTAATATTTAATGTTTTATTAATATTTCTTATTTTTTAATCTGCTTTTTCCTCTAGAAAATGTGTGTTTAGATACCAGGATTATATAATCATTTGTTCAATAAATATTTTATGAAGATACACAAAAGTTCAGGTAATGTTTTATGTGACATGACACTGGTGAAGAAAATAAACAATGGCCATTTTTACATGTTGCTTTTCTTCTTCTGCTTCTTCTTCTTCTTCTTCTTCTTCTTAGAAGGAGACAGAAAGTAAGTGGACAAATAAATTTACTTTAGGGTATGGTAGAAAAAAAAACCAAAAACATGTAATAAATAGTGATTTCAAATTTGGTCTACATTAAGGAAAATGTTTGGCAAAAGTGTATCTGAGTATGTGACCCTTACGTTGAGACCTGTATGATAAAAAATCCCTTGCTATGAAGATCTGGGAGAAGAGAGTTCCAGACAGACGGAACAGCAAATGCTGTGGTCCAAACAGCAGGAAGGGGCTTGCTGGTTTGAGAAATGGAAAGAGGGCCGGTGTGACAAGACTATGGTAAAGGTGGAGAAGCATAGTCAGAGATAAGATGAGAGAAGTAGTCAATGACCATATTAACTATATTATTAATAGAAGTTCTTTAGTAAATTTTTAATGGATAGTAATTGAAATTGATATTATATTATTTTAATATGTTTAACTATGCAATGAAGGCCATTGGACTAAAAAAAGGGAAATGGAATAATAGATTTGATTCATAACCTTTAAATATTTGAACCTAATAATGGCCAAAGCACTTTTATATATTACATAGCATAGTATACAGTATAGTATCCATATGAGAGACAATCTACTTTTTATACCATAAATATATACAATGTGTTTGAATAGAGTGTTTCTGTAGACAAGTTAGTCATGCACATTTCTCTTTTGTGATTCAAAAATGAATTTGTACAGTAGAGAATAAAGAGACCTTTGTTGTCAAAGGAAGAGATCCATTAAATATGTGGAAACATATTGGGTGATTTGTGAATATAAACATGTTTCTTTAGATATATTCAATATGTATTAGACTATAATCTCTTAAAAGACAGAATTATACCTGTTTTATTAGTTTTTATATAATATTACATAGATATCTAACTAAATAAAAATATATATGACAAATTATATTTTAAAAGTTCACTTTTGTTTGCTTAAACAACTAAAATGATTTTTTTAAAACCCCAAAGATTGGAGTACAACTTGTTTCTTAGTCACTTCACTTCACAACAACATTAAATTATTTCCACTATTTTCTATAAAATATATTTGAGTCAACTCTAAAATAATTTCATACATTTAATTATTATTTTTTTATTTTCTGGAAAATAATCATTGAGAATAGCCTATAATAATTAACAAGCAAAAAAATCAGAAAATAATATTCTAAAGACATAGATACATTCAGCATCATGGGATTGTTTTCTCTCATGAAACATTTGGCAGATGGTAGAGATCACTGTGATTCTTGATGAGTGGGTAGTAAGAACAGCTCCACATTGTACCATGGACAAGTGTCAGCTGGTAAGTACATTTTTATAGTAAAATTTGATGGAACCTAATAATATTCTACTTTTATAGTGAAGTGTTTGTGCTCACATAATCCCCATTTTGAGATTCTCTAATGGTGTCTAATCTGTATAAGAGACTAGGAATTCCCTGCAATATTTCATTAAATTTGTCAACCAAATTTATTCATAAATGAGAATAAATGAGCATGTCAGCATAAGTTATTGTGGTAATTTGTGAAACTGTTAATGAGATATTTTCAGAGCTCATAAAAGGCAAGAGCTACGTCATCAAATTACTGCACAATAATTTTATTTTGATACAGTAAGTGAGCTCATATTTTATCAAAAAGACACTCTGATGCATCAGTGACCTGAAGATGAACAGTTAAATGTTCCAGTGAAAGAGCTCTGATGTTACTTAGAAGTAGCTGACTTACAAAAGAATGTGAAGTTTTAAAAAAGATGATTATTTTAAATACATTGGGTACATTTTAACTTTTTGGAAAGTAATTCATGATTATTAGGAAACAAATTAATAACAAGAATTACCTAAAAATTATAAAAATGATATATCTAAACATTTCACAGTGTAACAAGTATGTAGTGTTCTTGGATATAGACCAAAACCTCAAGTGTTTATAGGATGCTTAAGGGATGAGCAAGTCTTACTAGTGAGTCCACAAAGACAATCAGATCATTGTGGGTGTTAAATTCATTGTGTTGTACCAAAAAAAGGACATATATCAAAGAAAAAGAAGAGTATGTGAATGTATCTCTGTTTAAAATAAATGTTTAAAAATAAACTGTGTAAACACTGTAGCAGGAAAGGGAAGATGGTGATGTTGGGAGATACCACAAAGCATTCTGTTAGCAGAAGAAAAATTATGGGCTATTGGAATAAAAAGCATCTCTACCTGCATGGAGAAGGAGTACCTGTAATTTTTTAGACACTGACATTCACAGTATAGGGTTTGTCAAGAAAGTGGTTCATTGAGTGTGCATTCCTCAACCCTTTGTCATTGTCTCTGTGGTATCCTGAGATCCAGTATAATTTTAGTGATGCTTTAGGAACATTAACTAAAAACCCAATAATCAAGGTTTGTATACTTCAAAGGGAATATACAATTGCCCTCTCTGTGTATAAGGGCCTAAGGGTCAAAACAGAAAAAAACACATACATATAGATGAGTC
Organism: Avahi laniger; assembly: GCA_963575035.1. NCBI lineage: Eukaryota > Metazoa > Chordata > Mammalia > Primates > Indriidae > Avahi > Avahi laniger. The sequence goes on from CAUYSK010110421.1 coordinate 23,356, forward strand.
TTCATAATACATCATTATATCCATAATTCATAAATACTCTTCCTTTTAACTGTGGCTTCATGTCGTCTCCTTTTATATACCTGGGTAGATGGACATTTTCCTAAAATCTCTCTCTTCAGGCTTTTGTTTACCTCAATAATAAGATCATCACTGGCTTTCTTCCTTAAATAAAAGTGAGGTCAGACCCATAAGATCTAGCGTAGACCAATCTTAACTCTAAGCAATAGGCATAATCACACTGATTTCATTAAAAAATGCCTAATGGGTACTTACTGGGAATTGGGCTCAAGGTAAGGAGCTGAAGATGCACTTAGGTATAAGCAATTCTTTCTCTATAGAGCCTGTAATTTAAGTAGGAAGATAGGAGATAGAGGAGGTACACATAAAAAGAAAAGCAAGTTGAGTTTTGGAAGAGTATACTAAAAAGCACCATAATTCTTTAAAAAGGGCAGAGACAGAGAGGAATGTGATAGTTAGGAAGCCTTTGTGGACAAAAATGCCTTTAGTTGGGGCATAAAGCAAAGGCAGTAATGACTTTAGCATGCTTTACAGTTATACGAAAGTTTTATATGTGTTTAATTTGCTTGTTATAAGAACCATAAACATTATTAATTTTCTGATTTTTTAAGCTACTGAATCTCAAGGAATTTCACGGTACAGCTGGGAGTCAAATTCAAGCCTTCTGTTCTATTATGTTTGTATTTGTGGTACAATGTCATTTAATGGAGGATTTAAGCAGTGAGGTAGGCCCTTTATGGGAATGAAGGCAGGAAATGGTAAAGAGCATGGGACCTAGCATTTGGATCCTGGCTTTATTCCATTTTAGTTGTGTGACGTCTGCCAAGTAATGCCTCAATTTTGCCTATAAAATTTGAAAATAATAGTACTCACTCATAGGGTAGCTTTGAGAATTAAATAAAACAGTATCTGCAGAATGCTTAGACTGGTATTTGGTTCATATAAGGCCATAGTTCTAAAATTTTAGGTCTTAGGGAGCATTTACAATTTAAAAATTATTGTGTACCCTAAAGAATTTTATTTATATTTACCATATAAGAATTTTTAAAATTATTTCTCTACTAATTAGCTTAAAATTACAGTTGTACACTCATTACAAGCTGAATTGAGTAATATTTTTTAAGAAAAAAATAACTATATTTTCTAGACAAAAATATGCAATGTAAGTAGCATTGTTTTACATTTTTGCGTCTCTTTACTGTTTGGCTTAATAAAACAGATGAATTATCATATCTGCTTCTTCATGCAATCTGTTGTGATATGCTGTTTTTATAAAAGTATATGAAAAAATCTGGTGTCACACAGATATACAGTTAAAAAAGGGATGGATAGTTTCGAAAACTTTTGGTATAATTGTATACAATTATACTTATACAATTGTATAATTGTATAGAAGTATAATTGGATATACTTCTTTGATACTACACAAAAACTTGACAAATGATAGTTTCTTAAAGGTTAATTGCAATGTCAAATTTGAAACACGTTTCATTATACAGTATCAGAAAATCACATTAACTGTCACCAACAATCACTTTAATTATTGGGAAAATCCTAGGTTTATGATGAGAGATGCAAGTTTTCTACACTTCTTACTATTTTTCCTTGAAATCTTGAACTTTATTATTGGCAACAAAAAATGTCAGTTGTTTCACTTGAAGATAGAGCTCAGTGTTCATTTTTATAAACATTTCTGCCAAATACTTATCTGAATAATTGTAATTTGTCAGTTGTTTTCTTCAAGTAAAAATTATTTTCCATGTAAAAAGCAGCTAGTTTAATTCTAAGCTCAAATAATTGAATAACTACTATTTCTCAAAATGATCATCACACTTTAGTATGCAGCAAAAGTGCTTATGTAAATTTTCCATGTTATCACATGGAAAAGAAAAGACATAGTCAAGGGTTGTGATTTAATAAATTTTTACTGTTTCATGGGCATCCTTATATGAATCTGACTTTTTTTTTTTTTTAACAATGAGTGTGCGGTGGTAAAGAATATAGTGACTAATCCTATAGTTTCGTACCACTACCTTGGTTTATACTCAGACATTAGCAGTTTTCTCCACCATTCCTTTTGCACCTTTAGTGCAAATGTCAACACAATGAAAATGGCAAACAACATTTTAGCATAAACAAAAATAGTTTTGACCTCATGAACTTTTAGGAAATGTCTTGGAACCTCTAGTATCCTCCACCATACTTTGAGAACCATTGTATTAGGCAATCATGTTAGCTAATATTATTAACACTATTAAGAAGCAAGTGCCAAGGTCTGTGCAAAGAATTAGTAGACTCGATAAATGTAAATGGACAAATTATGTAGGAAATACACTTGGGAAAGTAAGGGTCAGTTATAGAGAGATCTATTTAATAAAGGGCTGTATACTGAAAAATCAAACAAAACATGACTTGAAAATCTACTTGTTTTGCAGGCCACATCAAGATATTCTGATGAAGCATAAAAGGATGATTCTATCCAAATAAGTACAGCAGTCAAATGGATATAGGCCACATATCTAAATAGTCATATAGTGTGTGGATTTGAGCTATTCACTATTGTTCAAATGTGACTTTTGTGTGTCTAGTTTTATCATACTTAGATGTGCATGTCCTTACATGAAATACATCCTCCATGGCACCTAGCCCAAAGGACAACATAATTATATATACTATTGAATAATTATTGACTAATATGCAAGTAATATTTTATAGCCAATCTTTGTGTATGCTTTAGTAGCATAAACACAAGAAGAGTGATTGGATATTTAATAAATGTAACATTTGAAAGTTGTAACTAGGTGGCATTTCTTTTATATACTTCTAAAAAAGAAGCAGTATTCTATACCTTCTATATAACATGTTGTTTATGCTTGTATTTGTCTGGAAGGAAAAATTCATTAATGACATTGGTCTGGTTCATTATATTGGAACCATATTTAAAATCTGTAATTAACATTTATGTGGTACTTTGTATTACAAAATAAACAATAAGCTTTTTGTATTCTTCAATTCTACGAAGAATCCTGTAAAATCTGAGCTCTTATCCCCATTTAATTGTCCTTTCTGTATAACCCTCAAACTGCAAAGCTGAGAATTGAAAACCAAGCTTTTAACCTAGAATTTTTTCTTTTTGTGTAGTCTTAAGCAAACATATCATAGTTACATTCATTTCATATTGAAAATATACAACTTGTCATGCTGCTATATATAATCAAAATGTTAAAACCTTCCCCAAAATATATTTGTTAATCTGGCATGGTCAAATGGCATTGTAAAACTAGAGTAAAAATTCTTGCAGCTCAGCGTCTGTTTGCCAGCAGAGGTTGCTCTTAGGTAGTGATTATTTAGAGATTACATTGTATTAAGGCTACTAAGCAACTGAAGGGAGGCTACATTATGATGTAATTATGCAGAAGTTAGATTTAAATTGAACAATAACTACTTGAATGACTCTCACATGTGTGTTAATCTCCACATTATCAAAAACTACTCTCTTTACAAAGATATCTCTGAAGCAGAACAGAAAGTGACATTTTTGTAATAATAACAGTTTATGGTTTGGCAGGAGCTAAGAATTGCTAATTTAGAAAATCACAAAAAATTTGAGGCATATCAGGAAAGATTTCTAAAATCATACACAATCTAATCACCGCATTTCTTCGGTTTGCTAAAAATAAAAGTACAAATCAGTATCCATCTGTGTCCATCTCTGTTGATATGGGGTAAAAAGAAAAGTAAAAAAAAAAAAAAGAAAAAAAGAAAAAAATACACATCTGTTTAAATAAATGTAAAAACACAAGCAATCGCATATATAAACATTTTGTAATAGGCATTTTTAAATGTTTAAAAATTTAGAAAAGGTCTACTTGTTAATAAGCAGAATACATTAAGTAGTGACATAGAATAGACTATTTTTTTTTTTTATTTTGCAGATGTTCATGTATGTGTTAGGCAGTTATTCCAGGTTTCTTGGGGATGAAAGTCTGTGCCTTGCCTTGGTGCAATTGCCCCACCTGGGAAGAAGGAGAAGGGTGGGCCCCAGACCCCCGTCTTGGTCCTTGACCACCTTAGTCCTGCCTTTAGCTACTGCCATATCTGGGAGAAAAGGGACTACCCTAGGAATCTGCCAATCAGAATTTAGTGTGCCAGCTGCAAAAGAATGTAGAAGACTTTCTAGCCCAGGAACCAAGCAGCATAGGTACCATAGAGTCCGGAAAGTGACCTAGAACAATTCACATGGGTAGTAAGGTCATGCAACTCCCAACTGTCCAATCAAAGTGGTTCCACAGTAATGTCTGAGACACAGGGAGGTCCCAATCCGGGCACTATAAGGTAAGACAGACTATAATGAGGCCCTTCCTTTTGCTCTCCCTTTGCTGCAACAATGGGTCTGGTTGTCATTTGTGGCATATGTATCATGCTTTGTAAATCTATATCTTGCTCCTGCTCTATAATCCTATCTTTCTCTCCTCAATAAATCTCATTTTTGTGCTTGCCTTACTTTGGCGCGTCTCGTCATTCTTTGGCCATGAGTGCGCTAAGAACTGACATTTCAGACTGAAGCCTGACATATTTTCTAAGTTTATTTTATGAGGGGATGGGTATATGCATACGTAATGGGGGCAGTGTGCACCGTGTTGGGGAAGGACCCGCTTGAAACTCTGACTCAGGTGGGGCAAGAGAAATAAAGATAACCTAAACATTTGTACCCCTGTAATATGCTGAAATAAAAAAATAAAAAAATAAAAAATAAAAACAATGCAAAGAACAGTTGTAGAATTTGAATTTCCTTGTAATTAAGGTATGTAAAATTAATTGAACCAAATACTTTCTTAAAATGGTACTTTAAAAACTGATTTTATTTTAAAAATTTTAAAATGTCAGAGAATATTGTGAATTAAACTTTTGTGTTCATTACTAGAAATATAAAGCTTTGAAAAAGGAAAAATGCCCTGCCCATAATATTTTCTGCAAATATGCATTTGAAACCAAGAAACATTCAAAGTACCGTTTTAAAACATCTTGTCAGTAACAATAGATTATCTGTAGCAATGATCTGTATCAGGTGTCAGCAAACTTTTTCTGTAAAGGGACAGATAGAGATATTTTAACTCTTCCAGGCCATATGTTTTCTATCATAACTATTTAACTCTGCCACTGAAGCACATAATCAGCCATAGACCATATGTAAAGAAAAATGTGGCTTTATTCCAATAAAACTTTATTTACAAAAATAGCTGGTGGGCCAGATTTGGCTCATAGGTGGTAGTTTGCCTATCCCTGCCCTATGTAATAAGATTACAGAAAAACTAAAAGATTTTTACTTAATACATTTTTATTTTATTGTCAATTATTATTCTTTCATAGCATCTGTTGGAAACATGATATTTATTATTACATTTACATATGTGAAAATAATTAACATGTTTCCACTATCTGCATTTTTACATGTGATGCCATAGATTATACACTTTTGTTTGCATTACCCTATTACTACCCTTTTATAAGTAAAATTTATGAATAAATTTAGTTTAATTTTAAAATGTAAATCTGGGAAAAAGTTTTATGTGTACCGTAATTAAATGTATTAGAAATTAAAGATCTCATTTTCTTTCTTTACCTTTGTTTCCCGTCAATGTTTATTTTCACTATAGATTTATCCAGGATTATTTTTGCTAACTTTTTTTTCTTATTTAATACTAATATTTAAAAATAATATCTTAAAATTTGTTTATCAGTATTGCAAATATAAGCCCTATTAAAATTAGTTTTAAGTGGGTGAATAGAATTTTAATGCTAAAATGTTCTATAAGTATTATAAGTTATTTTGAACTTTTCACAGAAGAGCTCGAATTCTATCTTTTATATATTATTTTGTTTTAAAAATATAGTGTTATTACGTTCATGTAGCTAAGCTATTCTCAATATTACTCAACCAATTGGAAGGCCTGGCAATAGTTGATAGTATCAAACATTAATTAGAAGCCATAATTCTAATAAGGTTAGGTAAATAGTGAGGAATTCCAGGCCTCCTAGGGAAGGAAGTAGGTGCCGTTGCGGTTCACCCCCACAGATGGGCTTTCATAGAGGCCCATGGGAGATCCACAGATGCCATAAGACTCAGGTTATATAACTCCCAACTGTCCATCAAAATGGTTCCATGATGACATCGGAACCACCCAGAGGTGCCTATCTGGACACTATAAAACAAAACCCAAACCATAACCAAGCTCTCTTTTGTTACGACGATGGCTCTGGTCATCATCTGTGGTGTATGTACCTTGCTCTGTAAACCTCTATCTTGCTCTTGTTCTATAATCCTGCCTTTCTTTCTTCAATAAACCTCATTTTCATACTTGTCTAACTTTGGTATGTCTGGTCATTCTTTGTCCGTGAGCACAATAAGAATTGACAATTCAGATTGCCAAACCTGACAATAATACTTAACCAATATTACTAGAAATAATAATACAAATAATAACAATAACAATTGGAAACAACAATAATAGTTACCTTTATGATTATCTGCTTTATCAAGTACCTTGCAAATGAGGAAATTGATTCTTAGAAAAGTTTTTCATTGTTTTGTGAGTCTACCAGAAATATTTATGGAGCTTTTTAGGTATGTTTTAGGCAGGAGCAAGTTACGCAACTTGCACCAAAACTGAGATCTCAGAGTTGGGTCTCACAATAGTCTGTGCAACTCCAGCAGCAACTGTCTTTCCTCTATGGCAGAATTCTTCCCAGTTGGGAAATTACAAGGACTTCTAATATGAAATTTACCTTCTTTCAAAAATATCTGACTTCTGAATCTATTCATAAATCCTATTTGGTCATTGTGATGATCACATAACTACTACTTTAAACATATAGCTAGTATGTTTCCATTTACATTGCTACTAAAGATGTAAGTAAAATAGAAATCACCTTACAAATTTTTAAGTACTTTTAAATATTAAAATATGTGAAACACTGACTGTATTCCAAAAAATGTTTCTTTAATATATTTAAGGATGTGTTTTAATAAATACTTTAAAACCAACAAAATTAAAAGACCTTCTACATTATTTGTTATTAAGCCCTCTATGAGAACAAGTATAATGTGAGAATTTTTATATTTCTTGTAAAGAATAATTATTTAAAATCTAGTATATCATCACATAGAGTAGAAATTTTAAGAAAAGTTTTAAAAGTATAAAAAATAAAATCTAATATATGTGAAAAACTATATGTATTTTTCAGCCACAAAAATTAGTTCACAAAAAAATGTTTAATCCTGAAGTTTAAAGTAATTTTATGTATGCTTAGTTAATTGTGTCTGAATAATATAAATATTAAAAAAATCAAAAATTTAATCTTAACTTCTTGAAAACTGCCCTTTGATAAACTGAATGAATGTCTTTTTTCAAATCTTTGAAAGGATTTATATAACTATCCCAAAATTTTTCATATACTTAATATGTAAAAATATTTTCTTATGAGATATTCATAATTTAATTCTGACATAAAAATGAATGTTTCCCATTAAGAAAATAATGATACTATTTCTTTTCAGAGTGTCTTTGGACTTTCATTTCCTTCGTGGAGAAAACAATGTCATAAATATTTTGAAAGAAAATTTAGATCAAAATTGACTTTTAGGCCAAAAAATAAAAATAAAATATTTAAATTTAGCTTTCTAATATGTATTCAGGATATGTATAAAGGGTATGCATATATTTGAGGATATATAATTTTAGTCAATCCCAATAAATATACATGTTAATATAAGACATTTCAATAACATACCTTGATTTCGAACTTTACATACTTAAGTACATGCTGCTTGTGTCAAATAAATGGAGTATTAGTTTTGGTCACATGCAAATGTAACCAGGAATATACATGACTATGGTTTTGGGATCCACTGCAGGCCAGGAGTTTGACATTAGCCTGGGCAACATTGTAACACTCTGTCTCCACACACACAAAAAATTAATCAGGCATGATGGTGCGCTCCTGTTGTCATAGCTAGTGGGGACGCTGAGCCAGAAGGGTCTTGAGCACAAGAATTCAAGGCTACAGTGAGCTGTGATAATGCCACTGCACTGCAGCCCAGGTGACAGAGCAAGACCCCATATCACAACTAAAAATAAACTCACAAAAATTTAACATTATCATCTGTTCAGTTAATCTGTAAAGTATGTTTATCCAAGCAATATGACTAGATAAGCTTTTGTGAACTATGTCTTTTGTACAGTATTTCTTTGAACAATTGTAAGATAATTTTAAAAAATTAAAGAGAGAGAAAGGAAAAGAAAAAAACAAATGAGAGAAAAAGAGAGAGAGAAATAGGTTATCATATTTAAAGTTTAAATAGTTCCCTCATCAACTCTTTTGGGGACCTTAGGGCAGCTGGAGATCTTTCACAGTCACAGTAGCCCTAATAAACCCTGGGATAGGGCCTGACACCATACATATATAAAAAATGTTTGTTGAAAAAAAAAAAAGATTGAACAATGCAGAATAATGGCCCTCCATACAATTATAGATGATTTCTTGTGCTTTTTAAATAAAAAAGAATATTAGTACATATTAGATGCCAAGTAATTTTCTAAGCATTTTATACAAATTAGTTTCTTTAATCCTCCCAACAATCTTGTTAGATGGATATGAGTTTTATTTCTTTTTTTTGTGATTAGTAAACTGTGTTATAGAGAGATTTGGTAATATTCTGAAGATTAAATCTATATAAATGCCATCCAAGGACTATGTGCTTAATCACATCATTAATGCTGCTTCACACATATGACATTGAGCTATCTGTCATCCATTTTTTTTTTTTAAGACAGAATTTCTCTTTGTCACCCCAGCTAGATTGCAGTGGTGTCATCATAGCTCTCTGCAACCTCAAACTCCTGGATTCAAGCTATCCTCCTGCCTCAGCCTCCTGTGTAGGTGGGACTACAGACGTTTCACAATGTCTGGCTGATTTTTCTTTTCTTTCTTTCTTCCTTTTTTTTTATTGTTTAATTTTTCTAATTTTAGTAGAGATGGGGTCTCTCTCTTGTTCAGGCTGGTCTCAAACTCCTGGGCTTAAGTGATCCTCCCACTGTAACCTCCCAGAGTGCTAGAATTATAGGCGTGAGCCACCGCACCTGGCCCTGACATCCAATTTTTATCAAAAGTCCAGCTGAGATTGGGAGATTGCGTGTGTGTATGTTTGTGTGGCAGAAAAGGGGGTGATGTGTTTGAAGGTATGCCCTATGTCCATACCTCAATACCAATGTTTCTCATCTTTATTTCCTCTCTCTAGCATATCTGAAGTTTACATTACATTTCATGGATTGTGTAGGGCATATCATAGATGACACCCCCTTAGGTAAGCAGTTTAGATTCTCAAGGGTGAAGACTGCATAGTTAGAAATCTGTCTTCTTATTTAGGTTCTTCCCAAATGAAGCATATCTCCTTTTTATTCTTCTTCCTGCATTCCAATGCAAATACATTTTCTATAGTCCAGAATTTATTCCTGGATCAAATGATATATTTGGATGGCATCCAGAATTATTTTTATAATAACTGCATTAGCTCTTCATACTGATAGTATTAACAGACATTTAAAGAAACTAATATGAAACTCAGCATTGTATTTACTTCAGGGATGTTGTTGAGGATGCTTCACTACATCATTTAGCCTCTGCTTTTTGAGAGAAATGTTTCCCTCCTAAGTGGCAACATATTTACTGCTTTCCTCAAATAATTGACTTGTTTCTTTTTGTAGATAATGCAAATTATACAACAGATCATGTTTCATTTTTTGCTTTGACCACCACAACATGATGTTTAAAATTTGCAATTTTTTTTTAATAGCTTCATGCCCTGTTGACCTGTACAAAACTGATCTCACTGTCACTCATTGTTTATCTGAATGTCCCTTTAGTTCTATTTTTTTTTAGTTATTTAATTGTAGATATTGAAAAGTAGTTTTAATTTTTTAATGAAGCAGTATAAAATAAATTAACAAGTAAACAGCATTTAAAATGCAGAGGTTAGGAGAAAGAATAGACACAGTAGTCAAGGTCATCACTCAATGTCAGAAAATTGAAAATAAGATGCTTTAATAGGCAGGCAGTGGAGAATCCATGAACAAGCAATAACTAAATGTCTAAGTTAGGAGTCAGGCAGTCAGCCTGAGGATGTCTGTCATCTGACTTCTAAAAGATTGAAGTAGGGGGCAAATTAACAAGGTAAGCACTTATGTATGTTGGCACTCAGGCTTAAGAATTAGCACATAAGCTAAGAGAAAATCTAGATGAGGAATTCAGGAGTCATTCTTGATAATTTTCTCACCCTTAATGCCTATATTTAAGCCATCAGATCTACATAATCCATTCTGAAAGAGCTATTTTATGCTATTTCTAAAATTCATTGGCATAAATATGCCTCTACTATCTTTATATACCAACAATGGATTCCAATTTCTGTTACTATGATGTTTGGGGGCTTATTTGCCCCATCATCTGACTCAGAGTTTTGGAATGAGTCCTTATCTTTCCTACCTTAGAGTTATTATATATAATATGCTTTTTTTTTCCTTTTTTGACCTTGTTTTCTGTCTTTCTCCTGGTTCTGTGTCTAGTTAATTTTCTTTCATCTTTGAATCTCCATCTCATATGCCAGTTTCTTAGTGATGAATTCTCCCTAGCCCTCTCAACTTGGAGCAGAGCCCTAGCTATATGCTGTCAGGGCACTCTGTACTTCCACTTGTCGTAGTAATGTGTATATCTCTAGCATCTAGCACAATTTCTGGCACACATTCATTCCTTTATAAGTTATTGTTTAATGAAGAAATAAATGACTAACAGCAAGAATGATTTTATACTGATTTTCATAAGGTTGAGCAAAACATCTTAAACTTTTTTTGGCTAAGATCAGAAATGGTCCTTGTGGCAGAGTCATTGCTAAACAGCTAAGATTTTCAAGTTTCCAGAGCTATAAGGAGAGAACACAAAGTCTAATAGATTGCTTCTATAGCCACAGTGAGACTCCAATCAGTTAACAGATTCAGAACCTGGGACTACATGATTCGGGCCTGTGATAAAAACATGTCATCCTAACTAACAGCATTCCAGTTAAAAGAATTTGCACAGCTCACAATTTACACAGTGTGGAAGTATAGGATTCTACTGAAACATTATAATACTATTATCTTTTACCACTTCTATTCAACATAGTACTGGAAGTCCAATCTAGAGCAATCAGGCAAAAGAAAGAAATAAAAGGCATCCAAACTGGAAAAGAGGAAGTCAAATTATCTTTTCTGATGATATTAAAATATATCTAGAAAATCCTAAAGGCTCTGCCAAAAGACTGCTAGATTAAAAAAAATGAATTCAGTATAATTTAAGAATACAAAATTAACATACAAAAATCAGTAGCATTTCTATCCACCAATAACACTCAAGCTGAAAAACAAATAAAGAAGTCAATTCCATTTACAATAGCCACAAAAAAAATAAAATAAAATAAAATACCCAGGAATACGTTTAACCAAGTAGGTGAAAGAGCTCTACAAGGAAAACTATGAAACACTTACAAAAGGAATTATAGACAACAAAAACAAATGGAAAAACATCTCATGATCATAGACTGGAGGAATCAATTTCATTAAAATGATCATACTGTCCAAAGCAATCAACAGATTCAATGCAATTCTTATCAAAATTCCAATGTAATTATTCACAGAATTAGAAAAAAAAATCCTAAAATTCCTATGGAACCAAGAAATAGCTTAGATAGCTATTGAAATCCTAAGAAGAAGAATAAAAACAGAGGATTTGTGGTATAAAGCCTGATGCTGGTATAAAAATAGACATACAGATGGAACAGAATAGAGAACCCAGAAATAAAGCCATATACCTACAGCCAACTGATATTCAACAAAGTCAATGAAAATATTCACAGAGGAAATGATACCCTATTCAATAAATGGTGTTGGGACAATTGGGTAGCCATATGTAGAAGAATGAAACTTGGTATCCCTATCTTCATTATATACAAAAATTAACTCAAGATGGGTTAAAGACTTAAATTTAAATCCTGAAACTGAAAATTCTAGACAAAAACCTAGGAAAAACTCTTCCAGACATTGGCCTAGGCAAATAATTCATTATTAAGACCTCAAAAGCAAATGCAACAAATAAAAAGTAGACCAATGGGATTTAATTAAACTACAAAGCTTTGGCACAGTAAAAAAAAATAATCAGCAGTGTGAACAGACAACCTACAGAATGGGAGAGAATATTTGCAAACTATCTGTCTGAAAAAGGAATAATATCCAGAATCTACAAGGAACTCAACTCTATAAAAAAAATAAAAAATGGGCAAAGGATGTGAATATTTTTCAAAAGGAAATATACAAATGGCCAAAAAGCCATTGTTTGAACATTAATCTATGTTGGATTAGTAACTAATGAGAAAATATTAGTCTTTAAAGGCTAGTATGGGTGGCTATATTATATTTATTCCTTTGGTGCATTTTTCTTTGGAGTATTTTCTAATTCCATGAAATAAGATCAGGACTCCATTCTTTTATTGGCTCAATGAATGATGCAACCTGTTGATTTTAAGAAAGACTATCAAATTTTAGTCATTTTAGCCATTTCTTGTTGAACAAGAAATGTTCAACATCACTAATCATCAGAGAAATACAAGTTAAAACCATAGTGAGATATCATCTTATACCAGTCAGAATGATATTATAATAAAAAGTCTAACAATAGCAGATGTTGGTGAAGATGTGGAGAAAAGAGAATGCTTATACACTCTTAGTGGGAATGTAAATTAGTACAACCTCTATGAAAAATAGTATGGAGATTTCTCAAAAAAACTAAAAATAGAACTACCATTCAATCCAGCAATCCCACTACTGGATATCTATTCAAAAGGAAACAAAGCATATATCAAAAATATACCTACAATTGTATATTTATTGTAGCACGATCCACAATAGCAAGGATATGGAATCAACCCGAGTGTTCATCAACAGATGATTGGATTAAAAAATATGGTATATGTACCATGGAATGCCACTCAAACATAAAAATAAATGAAATCATACCTTTTCCACAAACATCAGTGGAGCTGAAGGCCATCATTTTAAGTGAAATAACTCAGAAACAGAAAGTCAAATATTGCATATTCTCACTTATAAGTGGGAGCTAAATAATGTATACACATGGACAGACAGTGGAATGATAGAAGTTGGAGACTCAGAAGGTTGAGAGGGAGAGATGGTGGGAGGAGAGTGAGGAATGAAAAATTCTTAATGAGTACAATACACTATTGGGCGATGATTACACTATAAGCCCAGACTTCACAACTATGCACTATATCCATGTAACAAAACCACACTTGCACTCCTTAAGTCTACAAAAATCAAAAAGTATAAGCATGTAAAAAAGCAAAAAAAGTCAGGTTAAGCCTTTAACCTGCATTTGGGTGAGGCAAAGACATAAAGTGTAACTAGAATGTTTGTACCCTCACAATACCTTGGAATAATAAAAAAATAAAATATAAAAAAATAAAAAAGAAAAAAAAGAAAGAGAGATTGAGAGAAAGAGAGAGATAATTTTGGTCATTGGGGATCCCAAGTAATCTTATGATCACCATTTTGTTTCACTCCCATAATTTCATTTGGGAGTTAATCTATGTTGGGTCAGTAACTAATGGCTCAATGAATAATTCAACCTGTTGATTTTAAGAAAGACTATCAAATTTTAGTGATTTTTTAAAAAATAAACTTCAGAGAAGCCCATATAGAAAATTTGGAAACCCCAGAATGCTAAAACTTATTCTAGCCATTTGAAAACCGCTAGAGTTACTTTTCTGGCATTTTGCCATGTGTCTTTTAAAGGAAACTCTTACCTTGAAAATACAGCCTCAGAAAAACCAAAGATACACAATACAACATAAGAGATAAGGCAGCTTACAAAAAAGAGCTGAAGTTGTGAACTAGCTGCTGCTTGGCAGAAGCTGTGAATCAATCATACAGCTTGCAGGAGAGAAGATCTGGTGATCTCAAAATGAAAAACATTTGTTTGGTTAATTTGGATGAACTTATATCTTCCATTAAACATTGAACTATTTAGTCTTTGTGGTGATGACCACTACTACAATTACTATAATAGTTCATTGATATTCTCTTTTAAAAAAATTTTACACAGACATCTGCCATAGCAAAGACAAAATCTTATCATAAAAGCATTGAATTTTTTTTTTTGAGTTTTTTTATTTCAGCATATTATAGGGGTACAGATGTTTAGGTTACATATGTTGCCCTTGCTCCTCCCCTCCGCCACTAAGTCCGAGTTTCAAATATGTCCATCCTTCGGGTGGTGCGCATTGCACTCTTTGTGTATGCATATACCCGTCCCCTCCCTCCTCCTCTTTCTCCCCCCTCCCTCACCCCCGTGCCCAACATCCATGTTGGTGGGATTGCAAACTAGTGCAACCTCTGTGGAAAGCCATATGGAGATATCCTAAAGAGATACAAGTAGAAGTACCATTCGATCCAGCAATCCCATTACTGGGCATCTACCCAAAAGAGCAAATGATGCTGTATAAGAAAGACACCTGCACCCGAATGTTTATAGCAGCACAATTCACAATTGCAAAGATGTG
>CAUYSK010110422.1:0-22318 GCA_963575035.1 Avahi laniger
CAGCTACTTGGAAGGCTGAGGCAGAAGGATTACTTGAGCCCAGGAGTTGGAAGGGTGCAGTGAGCTATGATTGAACCACTGCACTGCAGCCTGGGTGACAGAACAAGACCCTTTTTTTAAAAAAATAAATTTCAGGCCGGGCGCGGTGGCTCACGCCTGTAATCCTAGCACTCTGGGAAGCTGAGGCAGGCGGATTGTTTGAGCTCAGGAGTTCGAAACCAGCCTGAGCAAGAGCGAGACCCCGTCTCTACCAAAAATAGAAAGAAATTAATTGGACAGTTAAAAAAATATATAGAAAAAATTAGCCGGGCTTGGTGGCACATGCCTGTAGTCCCAGCTACTTGGGAGGCTGAGGCAGTAGGATCACTCAAGCCCAGGAGTTTGAGGTTGCTGTGAGCTAGGCTAACGCCACGGCACTCACTCTAGCCAGGGCAACAAAGTGAGACTCTGTCTCAAAAAAAAAAAACAAAACAAAAAAAAAAATAAATTTCATGAAATTTGTAAGATAATTGGAAATTTGAACACTGGATATTTGATTATATTAAGGAATCGTTTTTAAATTTTTGAAGTGATATTGATATTGTGGGTATTCTAAAAATATCTTTTAAAGATACGTAGTGAATGTTTATGAATGAGAAATGTGAGGTCTAGGATTTGGCCAAAATAATACAGGAGGAGGGAAAAGGTGGGAGTGAAGGTGAAATAAGACCAGTGATGAATTCATAGTTGTTGAGGCTGCATGACAAGTACGTGGGATTCGTTGTACAGTTCTTTCCACATCTGTCTTGGTTTGGAATTCTCTGTAATAAAAAGCTTTTTCAAAAAGTGGTAAGCTGGGCATGGTGGCTCATACCCGTAATCCCAGCTACCTGAGAGGCTGCAGCTGGAGGAGGATCCCTTAAGGCCAGGAATTTGAGTCCAGCCTGGGCAACATAGTGAGGCCTCATCTCTGAACAAATGAAAAAAATTAGCTGGGTGTGGTGGTGCGCACCTGTAGTCCCAGCTACTTGGGAGGTTGAGGCAGGAGAATTGCTTGAGCCCAGGAGTTTAAGGCTGTAGTGAGCTATGATTATGCCCCTGCACTGTAGTCTGGGCAACAGAGTGAGTCCCCCGTCTCATCCATTCATTCGTAAATAAATAAATATAAATAAATTTGAACTGCTTCTGGCAATATGGAATGGAAGTACTTTTCCTAATTCTTCCTGCTAAGTCCAACTAAAATCCCTGGGTATGAGGTATAAGACAGATATAAGGAGACTCTGAAAGAGAACAAGACAGACCAGCTGGGGACCCTGGGACCCAGTGAATGACACAGTAGTTAGTTCCTTGAGTTTACTTTTGCCTCATGTATCTCAGACTTGGAGCTCAAGAAGCTGACAACCTGTGGGCACAAACACAGAAAGTGCCAATGAAAGCCTGGTCTCTCTAGCCAAAAGACCAGGAAAGGGCAGCCTAGCCCTTTCCTGGTGAGTCAGTGAGGGAGCGGTGATGGGCCTTTTTATGCTGTTGAGGGCTTTTTCCAGTGAAGGGCACACTCCTGGGTCATCCCACTCTCCTGTAAGACAGGCTCTCTCAGCCTTCACCCTACAGCCCTGACAGCCAGACAGTTCAAATAGAACTTAAAATGCTGCTGAGATAGGGTCTGAGGGTGCTGAATTTTACCTTAAAAAACACTTTAAAACTTTTTGCAGTTAAAAGGATGAATAGACAAGCTGAAAGATTAGGAGAAAATATTTGCAAACTACATATCCAACAAAGCACTAATATCTAGAACGTGTACGAAACTCTCAAAGTTCGGTATTTAAAAAACAACCAAACAACGAAACAACTCAGTTAGAAATTGGGCAAATGATGGGCAAGAGACATGAACAGTTTCACTGAAGAGGATGCACGAATGGCAAAGAAGCATATGAAAAGTTGTTCAGTGTCGTTAGCCATGAGAGAAATGCAAACTAAAATCAATACACGTCATCAAGATTGCTAAAATAAAAAGGATGCAGAGAAGGTGGATCTGGGTGACTCATATGTTGCTGGTGGGAATGTAAAATGGTATAGCTACTCTGGAGCACGCTTTGGTAGTCTTTAAAACAAACAAACAAACAATGCATGCAACAGCCATATGACCCAGCAATTGAACTCCTTGGCATTTATCCCAGAGGAATAAAAACTTATTGTACAGGAAGACCACGATTTTTCCTTTAGTATTCTCACCCACAACTAAAGGAAAAAAAATCTTTTCTGCTCTGCTCAACTACAACTCTCAAGTACTTCACTTCTGGTCTATGATTTTTTTCCTCACACTGACCAATTCTTCAATTCTCTTGGACGCCAAGTGGATATCCTGTAATTCCATTGAATTCTGACAGTGTCTACCTGGAGTTAGTGTAGACCCTACAGTTTAAGAACGCAGTTTCCCAAAACCACCCCCCACTTCAGGTGCCAACCACAAGTGGTGGGTCCTCAGGCAGCCCACAGCTTCTGTGCAAGTTGGCTACAAATCAGAGGTTCCCCTTGCCCCCTCCTCTTGGCAGGTCATTTGCGAGAATAGCTCACAGAACTCAGGGAAACACCTTCGCCAGTTATGTGCCAAAGGGTATGATAAAGAATATTCTGAAGAGGTGTGCCAGGCCAAGTTCAGAAGGGCACTGGAGTTTCTGTCCCTACAAAGTTGAGGTAGGCCACCCCCTTGACACATGGATGTGTTCACCAACCCAGAAGCCCCTGAACCCCATACTTTAGGGATTTTTTGGAGACTGAATCACATAGACATGATTGATTAAACTCAATCTCTAGCTTCTCTCCCCTCCATGGAGGGTGGAGAGTGGACTGAAAGTTAAGCTTCTAATCGTGACGCGGTCTTTGTGGTGACCAGCCCCATGATAAAGCTATCTAGGAGCCCACTGGGAGTCACCTTGTTAGAACAACAGGCTCCTTTCATCTAGGAAAATACAAGGGGTTTAGGAACTCTGTGTCCGGAACCAGGGGTAGAGACCTGTATATAGTTCCATGCTTACATTCACGCACAAACCTATATACAAACGTTTATAGCAGCTTTATCAGTAATAGACGGGTAGAAACAACCCAAGTGTCCTTCAGTGGGTGAATGTGCAAACAAACCGTGGTACGTCCACACCATGGGATATTATTCAACAATAAAAAGGAACAAACCATTGATATAAGCAACAACCTGGATGAAACTCCAGAGAATTGTGTGTAGTGAAAAAGGCCAGTCCCAAAGGGTTCTGTAATGCATGATTCATTGCTATCACATTATGGAAATAATAAAATTACAGAGATGGAAAAGAGATTAGGGGTTGTCAGGGGTAAGAAGAAGGGGGCTCAGAGGGAAGTAGATGAGGCTATGAAAGCCAACACGAGGGCTCCCTGAGGTGATGGAAACGTTCTGTACATTAACTGTATCAATGTCAGCACCCTGGTTGTGATACCGTGTCTTAGTTTTTGCACAATGTTACCATTGGGGAAATGGGTAAAGGGCACTTCTTACACCTCCATATGAATCCTCAAATGAATTTGCTCAAACACCTTAAAATAAGTTTCATTTTAAAAAAATAATGAGTGTAATTTTTAAAAACTTCAAGCAACACAAAATGTTGTTTAATGAAAAATAAGCCTTCCTCCTCCCCCTGTGTTATTTCTCTCAAGGTGAGCCCCTCTGCTAGTTACTGACTACCGTATTTTTCACAGTTGTATAGGTTCTTGACCAACAAGCTCTGAATATTTCAGAATTGGATATGGCTTAAATAACATACACAAAGCTAAGGCTTTTAGCCTGTGTGATTGTCCTTGTCACGGCAGTTTGTCCCTGTCTCCCACATGGGATCTGCAGGGCTGGGTCCCAATCTCTCTGTTCCCTGAAAGAGTCAGCGGGTGATGACTGGTGCCATGGCCTTGCCCAGCTTACAGCGTCTGTCCCCGTAAACCCATGACAGGAATCGAGCCCACTGGGAACATGGTGAAGCAGCCAGCCAAGTTCACTGTGGACACCATCAGCGCCGGGCAAGGAGACGTGATGGTGTTTGTCGAGGACCCAGAAGGGAACAAAGAGGAGGTATTCTGGAGGACGCTGCCTCTGCTGTCCAGCATCCCATGGGGCTCTAGGGGCTTTGGGACTGTAACGGGGCCAGGGACTGTGCCTCCATTTTCCCCATTACAGCTCACAGCCAAAACTGTTTTTAACCAAAAGGATATACTGAGGCTTACAGCAGTTACAGTAACCTACCTGAGAGCTGTGCCTTGAAATATAATAGAAATTGATTCCCAAGGACACAGTGTTTAACGGAATAGAGGAAACTTTGGATGTAACAAAGGCCTTGTTAGTTGAGGTTCTAGGTACTGGTAGCCAGAATAACAAGATGATTCCTGCCCTACTTTCTTCCCACATGGACCGTTCTTCGGTTGCTGCCTTAGGGCCTTTGCACATGCTGTTCTCTCTGTTCGCTTATTCTCTTAGGACCATATTTTGTTCGTATCACTTAGCATAATCTGAAATGCTAAGTTTACTAACATATTGTCTGTTTCCCCCCACTGGGGCAGGGATTTTGCCTGACTTGCACATTGTTTTTAAATTTTGGTTCCCAACACCAGGCCTGGCATTTCATAAGCTCTCAGTAACTACTGTGCCAATAAAGGTTTATGTTACTTGCTTCCATATTCTCTCTTATCTAGAGAGTGACAACCCCGAGACAGTGGAGAGTCCTGACTCTGTTATACCTTCGTGCTGCCTGGTTTTGTTTCTGTGGTTTTGTGGTACTTCTCTCCTGGGGTGCCCTGTAGGGTGGCGGGATAGGAAATAGATAGCCAGCGCCTTCAGGCTTCCTGACCTGGCAGCTCACTGTGGGGCCTTGGCTGGCATAGCACACTCCTTACTCATTCCCAGCACCTTCTCTAACTGTCACCCATCTTCCCTCCTAGGCACAAGTGACCCCTGACAGTGACAAGAACAAGACATACTCTGTGGAGTACCTGCCCAAGGTCACTGGGTTGCACAAAGTAAGAAGCGTCATGGCCGTGGCTTGAACTATTCTTTGGGCTTGTTTCAATATATGTAGAAGAAAGATCTCTGGAGGAAGAGTATTTTTTTCTTAAATTAACTTCTGATTTGCCTTTCTGATTATAAAGGTATCTATGCTCATTGTAGAAAATTTGGAATCCCTATGAATCAGACTTGAGTTAGCTAATACATTTCTATTGGTTCGTTTCCACGAATGGGTTCTTTGCATCGTTGTACGACTTTTCCAACTCCATCCAGGTAACTAATGGTTACAGCTACGTGCCAGGAGTGTAGGTGCTGTAGTGACTCAACTGTGGACTCTGTCCTTAGTGCTTCCTTAAGTATCCCCTTGGAGGTGCTCTGGAGGGCCTGTTAGCATTGAAGCCTGAGTATGGAGCAGTCCAGCTGGCTGTGGTGGAGGGAAACAGCCCTGGAGAGCTGATGGGGGTGGAGCCCCAGGCCGTGTGTTGGCAATAGTTTGAGTTCTGTTTGAGATGTTCTGGTGGCCTGTAGGACAGGGGCGAGGAAAGCCTGTATTGCAGGCGAATGGGGTGACCCAAGAGTGTGCCCTTCATTGGAAGAAAGCCCTCAACAACACATAACGGCCAGTCCCCATGTACCATGCCCTGACTTTGAGACACGGACCATACTCACGACCTTGGGCTTTAGTGAATTCACCTGGAACAGTGGCCTTAGATTTCTCTTATACTCTTAGAACATTATAAATTTGGAGAAAAGAATTAGGAATACATGCTCTCGAAGGGAGCATTTATGATGTAATTAATTCATTTCAGTCAAGTATGGGTTCACATGAAACCCAACCCAATTTCTCCTGAAAAATTTCAAAGATGACAACTGTGACTCAAATTTTGGGTGGAAATCATTGTACTTTGTTTCAAATCCATGTTTCTAAAATGATCTTGGTTCTTTGAGAAACACTTTCACTTTGGGTTTGAAATCCTGGTATTGCACATTTTATTCTGGAGGGATAGTGGCCCCTTCTGCAACTCACTGAAAGGACCCAGTGTCTAGAGATTCAAATGTAAGTGTTCATTTCCTCCTAGAGAGGCTAAGCATATCTGATATAAGCATTTTTATTTTGCTAAGGGTGTGATGTCCCAGACCCATCTGTGTGACTGAAGGGGCCAGGCAGGAGTCCCATTCAGGCCACTTGACTTGGTTCCAGGGCTCCTAGTTCCAGCCACTTTTGTGTGTGTGTTCAGGCTCATATAGCTTGATGTGGTCTTGCTGGGCAGAGAAGCAATTGTGTATATCTCACTTGTCTTTCACCTATAGGTCACAGTCCTCTTTGCAGGACAGCACATCTCCAAGAGTCCATTTGAAGTGAATGTTGACAAGGCCCAGGGAGACGCCAGTAAAGTCACTGCAAAAGGCCCAGGGTTGGAAGCTGTAGGGAACATCGCCAATAAGCCCACCTACTTTGACATCTACACAGCAGGTAATGTGCTTCTCCTCTGTGGATTAGACCATTGGGCTTTCTTCCAAAGGCTGAAATATAATCCTCAGAACTGTGAACGCTTGGCATTCCTGGCCTTTTATCTTTTAAATTGAACAAACAATGACAAAAATAACTTTCTGTGTTAGTTGTATTTTTAGGGTTTTTTTTTTCCAGAACCAGCTTTTCCTCTCTAAAATACTCAGCCTTGACTTTGGTTAATTAATCAGTTTCTGTACATATTTCTGATTTGACTAAATGTTCCAAAGAAACTAAGTTTTAGGAATTATCTACTAGACCTAGTTCTATGCAAGATCCTGTGGGGATTTTAAAAAAAAGGACTGAATAAAACACACTTTTTGAATTGTTGGCTCTGTTTTCAATGTAGAAAATTTAGAAAATAAAAAATGTGAAAAAAGGAAAAGTTAACCATAACCCTAACTACCCAAGAAAATAGTCAGTGTACTGGTGTGGACCTTCCTGAGTGCCTCCCTGTCTCCTTCTGTTTGCATTTTGCGCTCAGTAGCAGTGAGCTTTCCGAGGGTGACTTGGGCTCATGGAATGCTCCTTCTCTTGTAGGAGCCGGCGTGGGTGACATTGGCATTGAGGTGGAAGATCCCCAGGGGAAGAACACCGTGGAGTTGCTCGTGGAGGACAAAGGAAACCAAGTGCATCGATGTGTGTACAAACCCATGCAGCCTGGCCCCCATGTGGTCAAGGTCTCATTTGCTGGGGACACCATTCCCAAGAGCCCCTTCCTTGTGCAGGTTGGGGAAGGTGAGTGCTGGATGGGCTGACCACGTCTGTTTCTGGCACGGAGGCCAACTGTGCACAGCTGGGCACCGAGGCCAGGAAAACAGCTGGGCCCCAACACTGAGCTCGCACCTGTCCCCTTTCTGCCAGGGCCATACTTCAGTGGGAAGTGGCTTACTTTGTCCTCAAGATAGTAATGCTAGTATCTTCTATAAGCCACGCAGAAACCTAAATGCTTTTCTTGTATTAACACATTTAATCCTCCCCAAAACACACATACAGGAGAGTCATGCTCACAAAGAGATGCGGGGCTGAGGTGCTTGGAGGAGTTGGCGCCACGACTGATGTTAGCAGCAGCACGGGCCCTGCAGCCTCCACGGCTTGGCCTACACTGGCTGCTGGGCACTTAGCACAACTAATGTACGTCGCATCACCATGCCAGCCTATGTGCTGCAGGTGCTATTACCATCCCCACTGTGGGGTGGAGACACTGAGGCTTAGATAACGTAAGATCTCAGTGCCATGACATGTCAGTGCGGCTGGAACTGTGATCTCCGTTGACCTTACCCTTAACCGCTCTGCTGAACTCTCTCTGCAGCCAGGAGCATGCATTTTCCTCTATGTTAGACTCTCTCCTTCTCACTTTGTTGCCTTTTTTGTTTGTTTTGTTTTCCAACTGTGCTTCTTTTTCTAACCGATACTTGCCTTTCCCTGTTCTGTTCTGCGAATCTGCATCTGCAGACTTGGCTTCCTCTTCCGAATCCCACCTCTGGGCCAGCCCGGAACCTGAAGCTGTTGGCTTCCTAGTTGAGACTACTGGGTCAGAGGCCTCTTACTTGGTAAGGGCGGGTTGGGTGGGACTTTTTCATTTTTATTTTTTGCCAGTTCTTTGTGCTGCTTGTGAATGTCAGCTATGCTTGTGTTCTTTGTGACTTTAGGAAATTCCTGTGCAGGTGTTACTACAACTTGTCCAGCCAGACCCCAGACCCACGCTCTAATTGCATTTCAACACATCTAGGGCTTTGCTAGGTGGTGGAGAAGCTGGCAGTGCCCTTCAAACTCTTCAGCCTCATTTAGTGTTTATATGAACTGAGCAGTTACCCTTTTGATGTTGAGACTATTGCACATGTTCAGAATTTCCATGAGTGTTTTAAGACACACTAAAACCTGCCGAGGAAGTCCTGTCATCCTGCTGTGACTTATTTCTGGTATGACCAACTTTTCTCCCCTTGACAAAGAAAAAACAAACAAAAAAATCGCAATGTATTCAGTAGCAAAACTTTTTGACATGAGACAAGAAAGACTTTTAAACAGCGTTCCTAATTCTACTAGTGTGTTCCAACCTTCTCTCACTCGTGGACTATTTTTTTCATTTCTGGCATATCCGTCCCATCCATCACTTATACTAGTTAATTAATTGATAGACATTTTCTTTCTTTCTTTCCTTTTTTTTTAGAGACAGGGTCCCACTCTGTTGCCCAGCCTGGAGTGCAGTGGTGCGATGATAGCTCACTGCAGCCTCAAACTCCTGCCCTCAAGTGATCCTCCTGCTTCAGCCTCTGGAGTAGCTGGGATTACAGACAGGAGCTATCTTGCTCAGCTGACTTTTTCTTTTGATTTGCTAACATCCCCTCCCGGATTTAAATGATTTTATAGTAAAGGAAACTTTATATCAATCTCACAATGGAAAACCAATGTCATTTGCCTTAAAGTACAACCATGAACATATATACATCCATAAACCATCTAAAATCATTGCTAACTCCAAGAGTGCATGTTTGACTCTTTTGGAAGCAGTTGTTTGCCAAAGAGCCAGCGGAGGACATTGTAGGGAGGAAGAGCCAGAGGAGGAATGACCTTCCTACTGTGGAGTAGAGAGTCTTGTCTTCTGGAGTCTGTGATCTGTTGTGTATAGAGGGCTGTCAAATATGCAGTGTCAGATTTGGAAAGGAAAAGCCACTTGGACAACATGACACTTCACACACTGATCTCCCATTTCCTTAATGAAAAGGTTGTCCATGCTGAGCAAAGAATTCCTAGGGCATGAAGGTATCTTTTATCAACCCCTGGATACCGTGGCACAACTATGGAACAGTAGTTTTGTGGACCTCTTAAGGTCTGCAAAGATATGAAGCTTTCTTTGTCCTTAATTTTCAGATTTACAACTTTAAGTTTTTAAACTAGGCCCGAAAATCAAATCAGGAGTGGTGTTTTACTGCTAATCGTTGCTTTCGTAGCCACTCACACTCTGAAGGCCTACAGCACTACATTGTTGGTCTGCCTTGGCTGAGGTGGGGCTGAACCGGTCTCTCTTTTTTCCACCCCCCTTCCAAAAGTTCTTCTGGAATGGTCTCTTTTTAAGCTGTTTTGTTTTTGCCTGGTTGTTCTTGCAGAAGACAACAATGTTTAGACTTTTAGAAATGGCTGACCTAGGGTTTGGAACCCAGACAGGCAATTTCAAGCACTGCGTTTTCCAGTCTTCCCAATTAGTGGGCCCTTGAGGATGGCAGTGAGGTTTGAATAATGTCCAGCACTTGGTCTTAACTCCCCCTCACAAAGAAAAGGATAAACGCCAGTACCAGGAGCACAGCGTGGATTCGCTGCGCTCTCCTGTTTTCTTTGCCAAAGTAACTTCCCCCGAGTCCTTCTGTGGTGTGGCCGGACAAAGTTATGTTGTGTCTTTATTTGCTAGCCTGGTGTGCTCCCTGAACGGGACCCTTGGTCTTGGGCCACTACTGCATATTCTTTGTGCAAAGCAAATATTTTCTTGGCCCATGGCTCCAAATTACCTTGGCTTTTATGACTGACTGAAGAATGAAAGGTTGAATTGATGTCGAAACTGTGCTTGCAGCCTGCAATCCAAACGCTTGCCGGGCCAGTGGCCGAGGCCTGCAGCCCAAAGGTGTCCGTATCCGGGAGACTGCAGACTTCAAGGTTGACACCAAAGCTGCGGGGAGTGGGGAGCTCAGCGTAACCGTGAGGGGTCCTAGTAAGTGTTCCTTTCTTTCCTTATTTCAGGTGTGGTTTTGGTTAATTTTGCAGCCATGGCATACAGATTTCATCGCATAGCCAGTTCTCCTCGTTTTATCCCTGAGAGCTGTGTCAAGGATTTGAGGCTATCTGGGCTCCGTGGGGAAGGGAGCAGGGATTGATTAGTACTGTCTGTCCTGGATGTGGGCAAGAACAGTGGGTGGCTTGACAGCTTTACATTTCATTAAGATGTCTGGGAGCAGAAAAAGCATCGCTCTAAGAGAATTGGGGAAATGTTGCTGTTGAATAACAACCGGAAGTGGGCTGCCCCCGCCTTTTTTTATCGGTGGAAACCTAGGCTCAGAGAGGAAGGTTCTTGCCCAAAGTTACACAGCTTGTAGGCTTCTGAGCTGGAATTCAAGCAGAGTCTCCAAAGCCAGTGATTTT
Organism: Avahi laniger; assembly: GCA_963575035.1. NCBI lineage: Eukaryota > Metazoa > Chordata > Mammalia > Primates > Indriidae > Avahi > Avahi laniger. The sequence continues at coordinate 10,638 of CAUYSK010110422.1, forward strand.
CCCATTACAGGTTACATTTTATAGACTATGAAATTATGTCAAATACTTAATTACTATGATCAGTGCTTATAGAAGGAGAATAAAATTCCCTAAGAGTAAGTTTTCTTTGTAGATAAATGCCATTTGTGGATGGGCAGGTTACACCCTGCAACCCATTCTCCCTCCCTCTTTCGGGGAGGGAGACAGCAAATGTGGGGATGGGTGCCCTTCCTGTTCTTGTTTTCCCCTGGAACAGAGAAGCAGCCCAGCACTTCTAGTCTCAGGCGTAGCAGCCCTTGGTGGTCATATTCCCATGCCTTGCGGAGTCTTGAGCTTCCTGTGCCAGGATGGCTCTCAGCCTCTGTGTTCCCAACAGGCTGGGGCAGGAGTGTTCTGAGCTCCAGAAAGTTAATATTTGATCTCAGAGCACCAAGCTTTGGGGCAGGCTGTGCCCCGAGGGCAGCCAAGGTTCTAGACTGCCAGACCTGGAGCCAAGCTGCTGTGGGGCTGCCCTCCCTCCCAGCTTGTTGCAACAGGAGCCAGGGAGGCATTTTTTTCCTGACCTTGGATACTTGCTTGACTCAACGGCTTTCCTGGCCAAACCTCAGGGCTCAACATAAAACAAGTTCCTGCCTGGTGGCTGGGTCTGGCGTTTGGAAGATGGCACCTAAAACCTGTCCTCTTGCAGTTAGCATCCGAGGGCTTTCTTGCTTTTGTTGTCCAGCTTTTGTTGAAAAAGATGCTCGAACATTTAACCTGAAACTCATGCTAAATACTGCTAAAGGTTCATACCCTCCCCAGTTTTTGTGGGGAGCCGAGAAGGGTGGCTACAATTGCTCGGAAATACTGAGATGTGATTGGATTTATCTTTACGTAGACCTAGGAGGTTTAGGTCCTCAGGGCTTCCTCGTGGCTGAGGGAAATTTTTAAAGCCAATTAGCTGGGAAATCCTTCACTTCCTCACACTTTAAAGCAGAGATGGACCTGTTTTTAGCTCTGGAGTAATCTCTCAGGTTTTGGGGTGGGGGTTCCCACACTCTGAGGTGGCCCACTTAGTTTTCTTAGGTGGCTTATGTTTTGTGGACATGGCTGCCTTACTGTTCTCGTTCTTTTGATTCTCATTCGGAGCCTAAGATCGCATTGGAAAGATTGTGTGCTTTCTCCCCACAGAGGGTCTGGAGGAGCTGGTGAAGCAGAAAGGCTTTCTGGATGGGGTCTACGCATTCGAGTATTACCCCAGCACCCCGGGGAGATACAGCATTGCCATCACATGGGGGGGACACCACATTCCAAAGAGGTGAGGCGCCAGCTGGACATGCATCTTCTCTGGAGGCGTGCTCAGCCCAGGGGAGACTCACGGGCGGTTGCTTCCCCGGCTGCAGGAGGGAAAGAGATCTGCTTTGTTGAAAACTTTTTTTTTTTTTCAGAACAGCACAGACATTTGGCCTGTTCTCAAAAGCAGCAGAAAGTTGCTGTGGTTTTAGCTGACTTGCTTTAAATCAAATGCTGGCGGTTTGGGGCTGGTGGGAGGCAGGGAGTCAGAAGGAGCAGTAATGGAGAGCAAATGGGCTGTGTGTCTGTTCGCCCTTGTATAAACCGGGATTCCCTTTCTCAATGAATGCCTCTGTTCATGAATGCCGTGGGGGACAGAATCTGCTGTGGTTTACATTAAAGCCCGTCTACGTGAATGTTTTCAGGGGCCAGGGGATGCAGTCTACATTTTTGCCTTGTGGGTGTTGCAGTTGCCCCCCTATTTTCCAGCTCTCCTGGGGGCAGCTTTGAACTGTGAATAAATTTGGTTTGCCTTGAGAAATATGTGGGCATTCTAGGGTTCTGAGTATCTAGGCACACTTTTTTAAAACCTCTCACACCAGAGTTAAAGCACGTTCATTTATGTATGAGATAAAGCCTATTCAGCCTAGTTTTCTTGTAGCATAAGCAGGATACAAAGAAGCGTGGACTCTCTTACCTTCCAGGGCTCACGGTCTGGGGAGCCCTGCACACAAAAGGTGAATGATCAGGAGGATAGTGCAAGATGGTGTGGCTTGAGTGCCAACCCAGTGGCCACCTGAGCTCCCAGAGGCAGCCACATGACATTATATTGTTGACATAACAATGGCTGTCTGGGGGACCTGCGTGGAGGAAGGGCTTGACTAGAGTTTGGGACTCCAGGTGAAAGGGTCAGGTGAGTGGAAAGAATGTGCAAAGGAACCACAGTTTATGGCTGTAGTTAGTGCTCTTCTTCAGTGCTTCTTCTATTTCTTTCCTTCTAGCCCCTTTGAAGTTCAAGTTGGCCCTGAAGCAGGCATGCAGAAAGTCCGCGCCTGGGGCCCTGGCCTCCATGGCGGGATTGTCGGGCGGTCAGCAGACTTCGTCGTGGAGTCCATTGGCTCTGAAGTGGGGTCTCTGGGTAAGTGCAGGCAGCTGACTAGCAGCTTCTGGAGGGCTGAGGATTGCAGGACACCTGGGCCTGGTGTCAGGCTGGGTTTTGCCGCCTTGCTCGGCCTCCCTACCCTTAGCCTACTGGCCTCGTGACCACCTGGGGCATCTCTGTACCCTGCTGTGGATTGCACGTTTTGTTTCCCTCCTGTCCTTTCGGTTGCCCACTGCCTCTGGCACCCGCATTCATTCATCTGCTAGACCTGGAGGGCAGAGGTTTTATGTGGACATGTTGCCTAAAACAGTGCTCAGAACATTGTAAGCACTTAGTAAATATTGTTGATAGACCCTTAGTTTATGCGAATGAATTTTGCTAAAATTTGGGGAGTAAATATATTCTTTGTTGCATAACCGAGTATATTTTAAACACATATCTGACATATATAAAATCATTTTAGATCAGGAGTCTGCGACCTTGTCTATAAAGGGCCAGATAGCAAATATTTTTAACTGGTGGACCATGTGGTCTCTGTCACAATTATTTGACTCTACCATTGTAGCTTGGAAGCAACCATAGAAAATATGTAAATGAATGGGTGTGGCTGTGTTCCAGCAAAGTTTTATTTACAGAAACAGGCAGTGGGCCAGGTTTGTCCCTTGGACTATAGTTGAGTGACTCCCATTTTAGGTAATAGCAATAAGCAAAAAGGAAAAATAAGAAATCACATTTATTTCTTCCTTCTCGAGAGATGATATTAATCATCGTGGTAAATCCTTTTAGTGTAGAGATAATATTAAACTTTTTGGTATATCCTTCTAGACTTTTTTCTTATATATACACATGCAAATGTTGATTTGCCACATAAAATATCTTGGAGAGGCCTTTATGTCTTTATGCCTTAAATAAATATAGGATATGCCTTCATTTTCCATGGCTTCCATGGAATTCCATTGTATGGATGTAGTTATTGTTAGACTCTCCAGTTATTTCCAGGGTTTTGCTATAAAAACAATGCTGAATGCATATTCTTGGTAATTTCCTTTAGATAAAAGCCCAGAAATGGAATTAGGAGTACAAAGAGTGGGTGTTGGTTTAAGGCTTTTGGCACATATTACCGTATCACCAGCAGAAAGCTTTGCTGGTTGGACCCTTCCTGTTAGATGATGTAAAAACAAAAAAGTACATAATCCAACCCTTCCATTTCTGGTGAGGACTCAGTGGGCCTGGTTTTGTGGAAAAGGGACACCAGCAGATTTCAATCTTCTGGCCAGTACTTGGCTTTTAGGGAGGCAGAGGGAATGAGTTGGTAGTAACACAGAATAGGTACTTTCCACCATGTAACCAGGGAGGCCTTTTTACCCCATCCCCCAGGGTTTGCCATTGAAGGCCCCTCCCAGGCAAAGATTGAGTATGACGACCAGAATGATGGTTCGTGTGACGTCAAATACTGGCCCAAGGAGCCTGGCGAATACGCCGTTCACATCATGTGTGACGATGAAGACATCAAGGACAGCCCATACATGGCCTTCATCCACCCGGCCACGGGAGACTACAACCCTGATCTGGTGAATCAACTTGTCTTCACTGTGTCCTCTCTTCCCTGGTTCCTGGCATGCCCCCCTCCCCCATTCCCCACCCCATGCGTGAAGAATTGCCTTAAACAGCATGTTGAGAGAGGGCAGAGAGGAACCATTTAGATTTTAGACAGGAAACGGGCTTGAATTTGAATCCTGATAGTGTCCCTTAGCATTTTTATAATGCTGAGCAAGTCACTTACCTCTCTGACCCTTGGTATCTTCCTCTATAAAATGGGAGTGACAGTATATCTGCTTCCTAGAGCCTGTGGGATGAGTCAGGGAGGTAGCAGGCACGAAGACAGCCTTTCGCTCAGTGCCCGGCTGTGTAGGGGGCTCCACAAGCTGCTGTTTTCTTGTACCCCAGAGCGTCATATTTCAGTCTTCCACTTTCTGTAGTTAGTTCAAGATGCTCCATAGATAAAGGTTATTTTCCCCCGGGGTCACCTTTCTCTTAAATTGGAGCAATGTTTTCAAAAGCTTCCTCTGAAACCCTTAGCAGGCTGGGAAGCATCAAGTCTGAGCCAGCCCGGGCGACAGGAGGTGGCCCCGCACCCCCGTGTGTGCTGCTGTTGGCCCACTTGGGCAGCTGTCCATGGGCTGACATCAGTTTGGGTTGGTAGCTACCCGGCTTTGGCCAACTGCTAGTCCTTTGTTCTCTGGGGACTGCAAACTGTTGGAAAGTCTTCTGTAGTAAAGGTTCCAAGTCTCTTCAAAGTAGAAACATTGAAACTTGGCATAGCTGGAGGTCCCTGCCCCACTTACTAGAAGTTCTCTAGGTCAGCTCAGAATAAGGCAGGAAGCCTGGGTTAGTTCGGACCTGGTTTTAGAGTTTTCTTCCTCATGAGAGATTAATGATACTGTTTATTTTTAAGTTACAGCCTACTTTAGCATTTTCCTTCCCATAACCATCCTGTTATGTGGATACTGTAAAACCAGACACAAGTCTTTTTGTTCTTCCCCCATTCCCTGGTGACCAGTCTTCATCTAGGGGCTTAGTCGGGGCATCACGCAGGAATAATCATTATTGGCTCTTTGCCTCAGGTCCAAGCATACGGGCCGGGCTTGGAGAAATCTGGGTGCATCGTCAACAACCCAGCCGAGTTCACTGTGGATCCTAAGGACGCTGGAAAAGCTCCCTTAAAGATATTTGCTCAGGTACATTTCTGGGGGGTACCTGTGCAGATAATGGTCAGTAACGAGACCTGCCAGTGTAATGGCAAATCGCTTAGTCCATCTGATCCTCGGTTCCCTCCACACTTGAGAATGATAAGAATGTTATCTCATGGGGTTGTGTGAGGATTAAATGAGACTAACATGTAAAGCAGGATGTGTTTTTTGTTTTTTTTTTTGTAAATCATCTTTATGATTTGTAATGTGTGGAAAACAAAGCTTGATTGTTTCAGATTACTCTGTAATGTCTTTCCGTGTGGCTGAAGCTACTTAGGCTATGATGGGAAGTTTGTAAACAAGGATTTAAAAAATGTGTTTATCTAATTTAATTGAATTGGGCCAAGGGACTTAAATGCAGGAATTGAAAAGAAATTAAGACGCATAGCGTGATCATGGTTTTGTTTTGGGGCCATTTGTTCTTAATGACCCAAAATAAATGAATGCATGTAGTATTTTGTCACCTATTGTCCTTGCATCATGAGAACATGGCACATTCTAGTTGCTCCATGAAGTTTTGTTGGATAAGCAGGTGGTGACTTGGTTGTCCTGAGCGGGGGGGGCCACAGTGGCCCCGTTTGATGGAGACCACGGGAGGGCTGCCTTTGTTCCTAGCTTCGGCTCTTTTGCAGGATGGGGAAGGCCAGCCCATTGACATCCAGATGAAGAGCCGGATGGACGGCACATACACCTGCTCGTACACCCCGGTTAAGGCCATCAAGCACACCATCGCCGTGGTCTGGGGAGGTGTGAACATCCCACACAGCCCCTACAGGGTAGGTTGTGAGGTGGAGTCCTGGCCCTTGCATGAAAAGACCCAGTCATGCCCCAGGTCTGGGCTCCATGCCTGATTGCCAAAGGCAGACTTATGGAAGGGACCCATCCTTGGTGAGCCCGGAAAGATGAGGTGGCCTAAGGGGCAGAATGTTCTGGACCACCCAGAAGGGCTATTTCTCACAATGCTTTTCAACAGTGTTTTACTGGGTCCAAGTGGAGGAGAACATAACTTTCTCTACGTCATCTCTAGGTCAACATTGGGCAAGGTAGCCATCCCCAGAAGGTCAAAGTGTTTGGACCGGGTGTGGAGAGAAGTGGTCTGAAGGCAAATGAGCCTACTCACTTCACAGTGGACTGCACCGAGGCCGGGGAAGGTGAGAGAGCTTCACTCGACCCAGCGACTGTTGCTCCTTGGGGAGAAAGTCCTTTCTATAACATTTCCAGGGCAGTTAACTTTGAACCATGAAGTAGTCCAACTGATGAGGTAATTGTTTACCTATTGAGCCTCTGTAATAGTTCCTTGGTGATATCTTTGCTAATTCTCTATCCCTTTTCCAAAATCCTGACTTACCACCATCCCTTTCTCAGATTTCTTACTGGAAACTTCCCAGTATTTTTGGGGGGGTGTTAGCCTGAGGTGGAAGTAATTGCACAGGACATGCTATTTCTTGTAAGCTGGTGCTAATGAGCTGGTCTGTTCCAGGTGATGTCAGTGTTGGCATTAAGTGTGATGCCCGGGTGTTAAGTGAGGATGAGGAAGACGTGGATTTTGACATTATTCACAATGCCAATGACACGTTTACCGTGAAATACGTGCCTCCTGCCGCTGGACGATACACCATCAAAGTGCTCTTTGCGTCTCAGGTGTGTGTTGGGGCCTGGGAGGGGGCGGGGAGGTGGTGGGCCTGGATTCTTATTGCCCACCTGTGTACATATCTCCTTTTTGTTCTTTCAGGGACAGGGAAGGTATCTTGAGAACTCTGCTCAATACTTTTCTCTCAGATTCCTTAAAACCCAGAAGGAAAAACCAAGAACTAAATTTTTATCACTTTCTTACAAAAGTGAGGCAGTGTATTCAGTGGGCTCTGGAAAGAGACTGGTTTGTTATAAAATACCAAGTTTTTGGTTGAAACATAATTAACTTATAGATATGTTCTACTTTAATGTCTTTGAAACTATGTCTTTGGCCTGCCCTGTAATTCTCATAGGGAGAGGCGATTTGAGGTTTCAGGAATGTGATAGTGAAGACGGGGGCAGGCAGAACCGTAACACAGGGAATTTTGAAATCCTGGTGATTCAGATTAACCTTACGTAAAAGTAGGAACCTTAGGAGAATGTTCTGTGCCTAAAGGGAGTGGTCTTGAGTTGACTTCATGCAATTAACCTATTCTGCCTGTCTTCTAACAGTCTGCGATGTTCTTTTTGAAGAATTACAATCACTCTGTTTCTGATCACGTTCTTGTATTCCCCAGACCTTAGCTCTCAGCTGTCCATAGAGGATATTTCCTTCCTCCTTGGCCCCATATATTGTTATTTTTGGTTTCATTCTTGCCGGTATTTTTTCATCCCAAGTACCCAACATTTGGTGTTAAAAGCTTGGAGTTTTCGGATTTGTTTGTGATGCCAAGGATCCAGGCATTCGTGAGTGGCCTAGTCCATGTGGCCCTCACCTGGTGCTGGAATACGAAGACTCGATCTGTGGTGACAGGAGTTTGCTCACCACCCGCTACATAAAAGCGATACCAAGGTCAGGGCACCCTAAGCTCTGGCAGTTGCTTCGGGGCTTTCCTACTGAGACTGTGTCTGTGCCACAGGAAATCCCCGCCAGCCCTTTCCGAGTCAAAGTCGACCCTTCCCACGACGCCAGCAAAGTGAAGGCAGAAGGCCCGGGGCTCAGCAAAGCAGGTGAGATGGCGTGTGGTCGAGGCTGTCCCGGGGGCCTTCCACGGGCCGGTGGCAGCTGCGCGGGTTTGGTCCGGGGCCTTGAGGAACTTACCTCCACCAACGGCAGGTGTTCTGAGCAGGTGTTCCGAGTGACTCTGATGGGGCAATGGCAGTGGCCCTGCTGCCGGTAGGCCTGGTGCTGGAGAACCTGTCAGACTGGTTCCGAAAGTGAAACCACTCCCGCTCGCCTGTCTCCTCTGCTCACTGCACGGTATGTCTTTCCAGGTGTGGAAAATGGGAAGCCGACCCACTTCACTGTCTACACCAAGGGGGCCGGGAAAGCCCCGCTCAACGTGCAGTTCAGCAGCCCCCTTCCTGGCGACGCGGTGAAAGATCTGGACATCATCGATAATTACGACTACTCCCACACCGTGAAATACACACCCACCCAGCAGGTAGGGGCTTGTCCCCGCTCCACTGCACAGCGCTGTGCCGGGTCACCTTGGACACCGCCTTGCCTTCTGAACCCCTCTGGAAGCACTAACAGAAAGCCCGTGGGTTCTGTCAGGAACGTCTGCAGTGTTCTCGAAGAACAAGGAGGAAGCTAGTCCCATGTCTCCACCTCCATTTTGGGTTTTATCAGAGAAACGATGAGTTGATATTTAGGACCTGATACCTACTTTTCTGGTACACACTCACTTTCTCTCTCTTTTTCTCTCTTCCTCTCTCTGCGCCCCCCATCCTTACCAGCTACCTTTTAATCTTTTCCATTAATTACTCACAGAGAAAGAGCTGCCACACCTTTGTTTTTTCTTCCTGGCCTTTTTAGCGCAGTTTACCTTTTTTATGAGGTGTTTGAGTGGGGTCTGTTCTCAAAGAGCTGGTTCAGCTTTTAGTCCCTAAGGCCCAATGCACTATTTAGGGCAGCAAATTCTTCCCCTTTATAAAATGCAGGATTTTAGATGGGATCTTGCCATCCAGGCTGGTTTACTCTGATTATTTTAGGCATAAAGTCCTAAAAAACTACCTCTCTGTACAAGTTCCATGTTTATTTGTTTTAAAATTTAAAAAAGTATATTGTGGTAAAATACACAGATCATAAAATTTACCATTTTAACCGTCTTTAAGTATACAGCTCATTAGTGTTAAGTACATTCATTGTGTTGTGCGGCCATCGCCACCGTCCATCTCCATAACTCTTTACATCTTGTAAAACTGGAACTCTGTGCACATTATATTTGCTTAAAATTTTGTTTTGCTTCATGTTCACACCTCTAGGGTCTGGAGAGCAGACATCCTGGCAGAAAAGCCTGGGTTTTAATACTTACACCTACTACACTAAACAGTTGTTCCCAGCCTCTTAGAGGCCTTCATTCTTGAGGGAAATGGTCTTCCTGTGTGAGAAATGCCATTTGTGGGACAGAAAGGGTGACATTTTCTGCAGAAACACTTCCCAACAAGCATTTCTTCCATCTGGGCCCTCCCAGCGAAGAGTCAAGTGGGGAAGAACGAGGGGTACAGGACGGGGGAATGCTCTGGGGGCTGTGGGTCCTTGGAGGTGGACTCTTTACTCTGAGAACTTCCCTGCAGTGGGAGGGGTTCTCTGGGACAATTCCACGTGCCAGGTTATAAATATGGCCTCTTATCTCAGACTTCTGCTTCTTGTGCTTTTTTTCCCCTCAATTTTTTTTTTTTTTTTCTGAGACAGAATCTCACTGGGTTGCCCGGGCTAGAGTGCCGTGGCGTCATCCTGGCTCACAGCAACCTCAAACTCCTGGACTCAAGCGATCCTCCTGCCTCAGCCTCCCGAGTAGCTGGGACTACAGGCATGCGCCACCATGCCCGGCTAGTATTTTCTATATATTTTTAGCTGTCCAATTAATTTCTTTCTATTTTTAGTAGAGACGGGATCTCGCTCTTGCTCAGGCTGATTTCGAACTCCTGAGCTCAAACAATCTGCCCGCCTCGGCCTCCCAGAGTGCTAGGATGCTAGGATTACAGGCGTGAGCCACCGCGCCCGGCCTTTCCCCTCAATTTTTGAGTTGTACGATCCACATGACAGAAAATTTACTGTCTTAACCTTTTGTAAGCATATAGTTCAGTAGTATTGAGTGCATTTATATTATTATGCAGCCATCACCACCATTCATCTCCAGAACTGCTGTCATCTCACAAAGTGAAACTCTGTACCCATTAAACAATAACTCCCCATTTCCCTTACCCCAGCCCCTGCATCCTCCATTTTACTTTTCTGTCACTGTGACTTTGACTACTCTCAGTACCTCCTATCAGTGGAATCGTACAGTATTTGTCTCTTTGTGACTGACTTATTTAACTTAGTATAACATCCTGCAGGTTGATTCATGTTGTAGCGTGTGTCAGAACTTCATTCCTTTTTAAAGCCGAATAATAGTCCATTGTATGTGTCGACCACATTTTGCTTCTCTGTTCATCTGTTGATCGCCATTTGGGTGGCTTCCACCTTTGTCTGTTGTGAATGAAGCTGCTGTCAATGTGGGTGTGCACGTATCTCTTTGAGTCCATGCACTCAATTATTTTGAGTACACACCCAGAAGTGGAACTACTGGGAACTTATGGTAAATCCATTGTTTTGGTTGTAGCCATCCAAATGAGTATAAAGTAGTACCTCATTGTGGTTTTGGTTTGCATTTCCCTAATGGTCAGTTGTGTTGAACATCTTTTCATGGGCTCATTAGCAATTCAGGTATCTTTGGAGAGATGTCTGTTTGACCATTTTTGAATCGGGTTTCTTTTTTTGTGTGTTGAGTTTGAGGAGTTCTCTGTGTATTCTGAATATGAATTCGCTATCAGATATGAGTTGCACATATTTTCTCTCACTCCGTGGGTTGCCTTTTCATTTCCCTCTGTTGATAGTTCTTGTGTCACCTCATAACTGTGGCGTCTTATCTCCAGACTTACTTCTTCCTGTGCTTTAAAAAAATCCTGACGAGGGGTTCATTATTAGTAATGATAAAACTAATCCTTTTGCAAATACAATTTCCTTTGCTCATCGGGCCACTCAGTGGTAAATAGGTAATTATTTTCCTGCTGATGGCTCTGAAGGCTGGTGTGGGCCTTAGCACTGGGAACATCCGCTTGACGTCTTCTTGGTTGCCAGTTGTCCGAGTTCCTCAGCAGAAGGTACCAGAAAGCCATGGCCATCCACACTGATCAAGATCACAAGGTCATAGGCTCTTCTAAAAACATTTTGTGACTTTTGCTTTGTCCCGTTTCTGTATACTTTTTTGAGTTTTGGCTGCCATTAGAAAGTAAGTTGCAGACATCAGGACAGAGTTTGGCCTGCACCCCCAGAAAGGACCGCAGAGCCCGTTGCCTGGGACTCCTCAAGCTTCTAGTCAAGGCACAGGTGGAGACTGGGAATCTAGGTCCAGTTTTGTCACATTTGAAGTGATGCTGGAGTGGGAGGCTCCTCATTTTAGAGTCACCCCAAGGTCAAGTTCATCCGGTTCTCCGATAGCAGCAGGTTTGAGAACTGTTGGCACGCTGAGTAGCCATTGGGGTTGTTTGTCCAAATGCTGCCTGTGATGTCCAAGGAGCCTGACAGAGTCTTGGTGTCAGAGGTTGCCTTTGGTGTGAATGACTCGCAGGGTGCCTCTTGAGTCCTTCTTACTGTTCGTTGTTTAGAGTGAGGTTTATTGTTTTGTTATTTGGGCAACTTACAGTGCTGCATATTTCTGTACGACAAAGACAAGTGATTAAGCCCCTTCTCTTTTTTTTTTTTTTTTTTGTTTATTATTCCAAGGTATTGTGAGGGTACAAACATTCTAGTTACACTTTATGTCTTTGCCTCACCCAAATGTGGGTTAAAGACATGCCCTTCCCTCCCTTTAGTGCTCCCCGTGTCCTTTAGTTGTAGATTTGCGCCCCTCCCCCCC
>CAUYSK010110425.1:0-26485 GCA_963575035.1 Avahi laniger
ACCCATTTGGAGGTCCCTTCTGCTCAAATATTTGGTGATTAGAAGAGGGATTTGTCATCTGCCAGTGACAATATGGACAACAGGGGTGAAGATGAGCTCAGTGAGCTAAAGAGAATGAAATGTTGCCACAGGCATTCAGCAGGAAGAGTGTTAGAGAGTCTGGTGCTCCGCATCTGCCCCTCTGTCAGAGCAAACCTGGGCACTCTGACCCTTTTTATTACCACACTCCCTTTTAAATCATTAGCTCTGCGACCATAAAAATGAAAAGTCAGAATAGATTGCCAGGTTGGGTGACCTGTGTTTGGTCCCTTCGGATACCACCCAGGATTTCAGCTTATTTTTCAAGTGAAACAACAGCAGCAGCGTTTTTTGAGATTTACGTTTGAACTCATGCATTAAAGCACATTAACTTCATATTTTATTTGCAGAATATAAATATTTCCATTTTTGTTAGAAGTGGCCATTGATTTTTGCAAGAAAATGAGGAAGGCATGCACCGTTTCATAGTTCGTGTTTATATCTTTCATATGTGAAAAGAAGCCATGTCTACTAATGCAGTGTATTCCCTGAAATTGTGAGCATAATTTTGCACATATGCATTTATCTGGAAGAAAGGGACCCATTAGCAGAGGATGTGGTCAGATGGCAGTGGGCAGAAAAGAACTGATTTCTTTCTTCCCTCCTTAACACCCTCTGTTTATATGTTTATCTGTCAATCTTTTTCTATTAATAAGTAAGTTCTATATAAACAGTGGTGCGCTCTAAGCAGAGGTCCCTGAGTCTTCGTGACCATTCTAAGTCACGCACACGTACCCAGAGAGGGAAGCTAGCGTGGTGACTTGCAGAATATTCTGCTGACCTCTTCACAATAAAGGGATATGTGTATTCTTAAAAATCATGCCTAGATCTTTTAAAGAGAAGCTTCTCCAATTCTTTCTGTTCAAATGTTCTGCTCCCTTCTCTTCTTTGTGTGTGCGTATGTGTATGCACACACATGCATGTAGGGGTCCTAATGACTAATCTGGAATTAGTGTTGACGTGTTGCAGTCTGTCTCCAGGCAAAGGAAACGGTTGTCTTCAGGCATGTATTGAGTGTGTGTGTGTGTATGTGTGTGTGTGTGTGTGTGTGTGTGTGTTTATGTGTTTGAGCAGGAATTTCAAGTCAAGAATTCATGTTCCATTCAGCACCAGAACGGAGTCTTTTCTGAAAAACCTATACTGGTTTTAGATAGCAGATTAGCCCAGCTGAGAACTGGCATTTGGAATTGCACTGAGCAATTAGGCAGCTTTTTTCGTAGAACTTTTTCCTGGTGGCTACCTGAATTTGTCCTGCCTATGTAGAAGGGAGGGAGACCCACATTAGAACAAGATGGACATTGCAGAGGGCACATTTCAAGCAAGTGCCTGGGATTACAAATAAGAAGTTTCTTCCTGTTCTTTCTTCTATAGCTCCTTCATAACGTGTGTGGTCTGAGAAAAACATTATCTGTGCTTCTTAGTAGCAGTAATTTGCAGATGAGAGGGTACTAACATTTGAGCACTACAATATGCAAAAGCATTATGATTTGGTGCACTATGAGCACGATCTCTTTAGGTCCTTCTAACAAATTTATGAAACCAGGGTGGGGGTGGGGATGATAATCATTTTACAAATGAGAATACCGAGGTCGCAGAGAAGCAAAATAATTTGCCTGTGGTCACAGAGCTAGCAAGTGGTCGTGTCCACCCCATCATGCTGTATGTTTACACATGCACTGGAGCCAACATGAATGGGGTCAAACATGCACACACACTCTCGTGCTTTTCCTGTACCCATACCACAGGGAAGTGTATCCTGCCCAAAAACATTCCCCTGAGATTTCTCTTCCAATCATTCCCTTCCCTCTGTCCAATCTCTTGTTGCCATGTGCAGCACGTTCGTGTTGAGAACAGTTAGCAAAGCAAACCCCCTGGTCTGTGACTGACGAGCAAGCATACAGTGAAACCACACATCTTAGGGTTTTCTATATCACAGGATATTGAATTTGTAAAACAAGAAAGTAAAAAAAAAAACCACAAAATTTTATTAAACCGGGCGGCTTTAAATGAGCTTTGGTGCCTCTCCCTCCCTGTTGCACATGTGTTGATGGGTTTTTCTCAGCTTGGTTGTCTGAGATTTCACAGCTCTCTGTCACCTCCCTTCCGAAGCTGGTAATAGAAGCAGGCAGTAGCACTGTGCTGTTCCTTCACTCTGGGATCGCTCTCTACCCGGAGCCCTGTGTCTTTTCCTAAGAAGGATTCCTGGTTTACCCTGTCTTTGGACTTTTCTGGCCATGAGGACAGGAAGTGAAGATTTTGGGGCTCCATCACCTGTATCCTGGCATTTAATTCTTTCTCGGAACAAGTGAGCTAAATCTGGGTAGAAGAGCTTGGCAGAAAGAAAAACACTGGTTCCGGTAATTTTAAAAATTAAGCAATGTTGACTTGTCCTTTATTTCATAATTTATGATGATTATTTGCTATAAACCTTTATTATAGGGTGCCTGATTGATGTTTTCCTACAGAACTGGGTCATTTTTGTCCTTTTCGGTGCATCAGTTTTTAGGATTTTGCGTATGAGTATCTGTGTAAACATAAAGAAATAGATTATAAAGGGCATTTTGAATTATTGGCTCCATTTCAAAAATATGGGTGAAAAAAGTGTTTCCTCTCTCTTTATTGACTGCTTTATGAAAACAGGTGGAATTCTATTCTTTTGAGGTTAAAACAGGCACCTGACGTAGTGAGGGTTGTAGTTGTGGCTGCCTTCCCCGCAGACGTGCCGTCTCTGAGATGGGGCTGGGCGCCTCAGTTTATTCCTGCAGGGAGTGGGAAAGTTGCCTGTGAGTTTAAGGACGTTAACTTACACCAGGCTGACCTCACGTACTTGTCTTTTGAGTAGCAACTGATGAGACATGTACGTGACAGGGGGTTCCACTGTTTAAGATTAGATTTTCATAGAGCAGTCACAACATGATACTGCCTCCATCACCCAGCAGAGACATCGGGAGATTTCTCTGGGTCCTAAAGCTAAGAACTATGTCCTCAGATCTTTTTCTTATTTATTTAACTTCATTTTAATCAAGATTGTGAATGTATGTACTATAAAACATCAAATAATTCTCTTGATTTATTGGGAAAAAAAGTAATTTCTTAACCCACCCAGCCTCATTCTTGCTTCCTAAATATCATTTCCAACTTTCAGCTTTCTTTCAGTATTTACCTTCAAATTTTTAAATAGCATGCTTATACTGTAGTTTTGCTTTTAGATTTTATTTCTTTATTTCCTTATGTGAAAAGGGTTTTTTTTAAATACCTTCAACCCATACAATCACCCTTTCTTCCATTTTCCCAGTGTATTCATAATATAGTCTTTGTTAGATCGGTTTTCAGTGTTTTATCACTATGACTATAAAAAAACACTTTCTAGTGTTGCCGTTGAGTGGACCAAAGTCATTCTGATATTTGATCCTTTGTATGTGGCTTTTTTCCCCTCTTTGAAAGTTTTCAAGATCTTCTCTTGGCTCCCAATGTTATAAAATTTCACCAGTGGTGCTTTCATTTGGGTATTTCCTTCTGCCATTGTACTTGAGCTTTTTATTTATTTATTTATTTATTTATGACAATTATACTTTGGAAACATGACTTTTTCAGGCTTGGGAAATTTTCTTGAATTACTTCTTTGATTATTTTCTTTCTTCCATTGTCTTTATTTCTTCTAGAGTGCAGATATTAGACCTCTCAGGTTAACTCTCTAGTTTTCTTTTTTCTCCTTTTTTCTTTTTTCTCTCTCTGTCCTATTTTCCAGAAGATATCCTCAGCTTTGTCATCAGTCCTATCTATTAAGTGTTTCATTTCCACAATAATTTTTTTATTTCTAAGAGTTATTTTTGTTTCTCTGTTCCTTTTAGTGTAACATTGTTTCTTCATACCTGCAATATATTCTCTTATTAGTATTTTTTGAAGTTTTCTTTTTTTTCATTTTCTTTATTCTGTTTGTTTTGGTGTTTGTCTTTAATGATAGCAACTTTGCTCAAGAATCCAACGACCCAGGATTGTCAGTTCATCTTTAAGAGTGATGCACTGAAAGCTGATCTGAGGGTCAGTGGGCCTGAGTGGGGCTCATTGACTGATGGGCTTCAGCTTGTGGTGATCTGGCTGGATTGTTTTATGGGGGGAACTTTCAGTGGGCATTTTCTTTAGAGTCGATCAGTTTCCCCAGAGAGGAATGCTCCAGTCTCCTAGTAGGAACGGAGGTTTGATAGTCAGTGTAGCAGAGCCCAGTGGCAGTTGGGGAGCAATGCCAGATCCAGCATTCAGTGCTGGGGCTCAACCCATCTGTTCCCCGTGGATGTCCTGCTTCTGATGTGCCTGCATCTCAGAGCCCCGGTCTCAGAGTCGCTCTGTATCAGACTTGAGTAAACCTCAAGTCTTCTCCTGATGAGGGACACAGTGTAAAGGAGACCCAGGGCCTAACTGCTTTATCTACCTGCACTCCCACTTGCAAAGGTAACTGATGCTTGTCATTCCTGAGCCTTGAGGGGGTTGTGATGTACGAATCAGGGTTCCCCACTGCAGCATCAGGGTTTAGCTTCTCCAGCGTGCTGAGTCCTTTACTAGGGTTCACCTGCTTTCCCAGCTTCCCAGATATTATTGCTGTGTCCCCATAGGAGTTTTGGCTTTTGTATCTTATTTGTATTTTAACAGAATTTAGGAAAGAGCAGAAGTAAATGGTGGGTTTAATTTACCTTGCTCAACTTGTAAGCCTAATCCTTGACTCCTGGTCCCCATGGTGGCATTTGAGCCAGATGAGGACACCCCTGGGAAACTACAGTATCAGGTTGTGGAACTGGCACAAGAGGTCACTTATTTCTGGCAGCCAGGAGGGTCACCTTTGGCATTTCAGAGTTACACATGCACCCCAGAGGAGGGAGGTGCTGGTCTGATGGGGCTTCAGCAGGAGCTTACAAATCTATTTTGACCCACATTAAGAAGTTCTGTTTTATGTCACAATCCAAGAGGCAGATACATACACACTCCTATAGATAAAACTCCTGTACAGGAAAGCAAAAGTTTGGCAAAACACTACTTACCCTTGCTATAGGCTGAGCACTCAGGTATTTCTATTCCAGTTGTTTGTTTTTAATGATGGTCTTGACCCACTGGTAAATCAAAACCAGAAGTTTGAAAAGCAGTATCACCTGAGGTCACACATAGACACCTGTGGTAGTATCGCCACTATTCCTATCTTGCTGTTCTACAACTTTCTAGGGTTCTTCATCAGCCCCTTAGCATCACATTCAAGACCCTCGGACCTGGCTCCAAGCTGCCTGTCAAACCTCAGCTGATCGTGCATTCGCCTAGTACATGTGCTTCTCACAGCCATGATTCCAGCATGCTTTCTGCCCCTATGCCTCCAGGTGCTTCGACCCCACGGTGCCTTTTCTGACAGCGGTTGCTCTGCCTGGGTACCTATTCCCTACTGCCTGCCCCGGGAGAGTTCTGCACATCCTTTCGGACCCAGATGAAATGGCAGAGCACCTGTAAACTTCCCCTAATGTGCACACTCAGAATCCCGGGAATCTTAGGATCAGAAAGGACATGCATGTTTTTCATTTGTAATGTTAATACTAAGCTAAACTCTGGCCACAGAAGAATAAGTAAAAGAAAAATAGGAAAATGCCAAGGAGAAAATATGATGTCAAATGTATCTCACTACCTGTAGGTAATCACAGATAACACTCTAGTGTGCACCCTTCCCATTTTTTCTCAAAGTATACATTACTCTGGGTTTTCTTGGTTTTGTGTTATTTTGTTTTGCTAGAAAATTGGGTTATTCATTGGTAGAAATTATCTAATAACCTTTCCTATACAACAATATTTTTATATAAAAATTCATCTAGAATATAATGATTACAGTATGCTATGGTAAAGATATAGTTTATTAAGCAACATATTATTAAAGTATTAAATTGATATTAAAGTATTAATATTAATGTTAAAGTATTAAATTAATACTTTTGTGACTAGCTGTGAAGAACTGCCTTGTACACATCTTTGTCCATAAGTTTAAATACGTTACCTGCAAGCACTTTGCTGGATTCCTGACACACACTGCTGAGTCCCTCTCCCAGAAGAACAAACCAGCTCAAATTACCGTGTGCACGGGACTGACTGTTGGGTGACACGCTGGCCACTTCTAGCTATTATCATTTTTTAAAATTTCTCTGATAATTTTAAATTTTAAGGGAATATATCTTAATCGTTTTCTTTATGGCTCTTACCTTTAGTGTCATACTTAGAAAGAATTTACAGAAACCCAAAACATAGACCATTTTTGCTTGAATATAAAGTCACTCCAAATAATATTCCCATTTCTCCAAAGAGAAGTGAACAAAAATAGAATTCTTATGTCCATCCTTGATACCTAAAATTTTAGAGGTATAGATAAAGTAATCAAATGCCCACCTATAAAATAAATCTAATATAGTGACATGTATACCTTTAAGAGCACTCATTACATATAGTCGTATATTAATTGGGAGTGATTTTCCTTTTCCTTTCTCATTCATGCCCAGTTCTACTCTTGGTCTGTGTCTTCGGCATTAGCAGACCCGTCATCATCAGACCCACTCTGAGTCAGTAACAATTTTCCCAGCACAGCGGTTGCACCTCTGAGTTATTTTGAATCTATGCATAGTTCTATCACTGAGATTTTTAACCCAAGACACAAAAAGGCAGTCTCATAATATTAGTTTTTAAACTTATCTTGAAGGTGTATATTGTTACTCCCTACAATGAGGCAACTCACATTAGGCTTTTAAGTTTTTACTTCTGTTAAAGATGTTTATGCAGAGTATAAAGAGTTAAGACTTGTTTTGAAAAACAGTCCTTCATCTTTTCTTTATTACCGCCTTCTCCCCTCACCCCTACCCCACCCCTGGAACCACTTTTAACTCTTCCACTTATTTTCGTGGTAACATTTTCCTCCACGTATCTATATGGCATGCCTGTATTGTTCCTTGTTAATCGGTTGGTTTTAGGCAGTCTCTGTTACTTCTCAGCCTGGAGCAGGAGGATTTGCTGCTTCCGCACCATCCCCTTACTTTTTGGGAAAGCCACATCGCGATGCAGTGTTTGCATTCCCAGCTAAGCAGTGTATTAAACCATGTTAGTGTTTTTTCTGCTTTTTTTCTAAAAAATAGTTTTAATTGCGAAATGTGTCTTGCACACCAGAGAATGTATGACATGTATTTGTACTGCTTAAAAAACAATAATAAAATGAATATCTAGGTTAAGGAAAACAACCTTGGCATACTCACATCCCCCGCCCCTTCCCCAGAGGTCACCACTCACTAGAATTCCGTGTCAGTCATCCTTTTCTTTACGGTGTTACCACTTCCATAGGCATCCCTGAACAACACTGACTGGACAAGGTCGTGGCTGGAAGAGTTACAGTGTAAAAGCAGTGTCCCCGCAGGGTCAGGGAGCACCTGGACACTCCCAGTGGCTGCCCTGGGTGCAGCACAGTCTGATGTCTGCATTATGAACTGTGCTGACCACAGGCCGCCCATGCCAGTCTCACCTAGGTGTGAAAAGGGCATAAACTGCAGGCAACTCTATAGCACAATTGGGTTTGTGATTTCTTCTTGGACAAACGAGTTACTTAAGAGAAATTTTATATTGGGGGATGCGGAGATCTAATGTACAAGTGGTTTGAACTTTCATGTTTGTGAGTTAATAATGCCTACCTTCGTACAGAGAATTTTGCATGAACAGTGTCCACTTTGGGTGGTCTAGTGAGTTTTCTTGATGGGTAGGGTGTGATTTTTTTGTATGAATCTTTCTTGCATACTTGGGGGGAAAAAGTACCCTTTCGTTTCAAAGCTATCGAATTTTATTTCTTCTTTCCTGTGTATATTTTTTCAACCAAGCTGATAGTATGCACTTCCTCTCCGTTCTTATTTACATTTGTCTGTTTGATCTGTCAAAGGGTGAGAGAACTTTTAAAGTCCCCTGCTTTGATTTTTTTTAAAAAATCTGTTTTTAAAAAACAGATTGTGTTATACGTAAATTTTATTATTCAGCCCGTTATATCTTTATCATATTTTATTACTTTTATCAAGGGGAAAATAACCATCTGTGTTATTTAATGGATTTTTCTTGAATTTCATTTTGTCTGATTTGTTCTCGCTTTGTTTTCTTTGTGTCTTCTTGGTGCCCTCTAGCCTTTTCTTTCATTTTTAATCTTCTGTATAATTTTTTTGACATGTCTCCTGTCAACAACATATAATTGGATTTTGATTTTTTTATTTTTCCAAGCATCTGGCTGTTAAATATCAGCTAATCCTATTGATGTATATGATGGCAACTGATATTTTTATCACTTTTTACATGCTTTATCAATATATTATACTACCATTGCAGCTCATGCTCTCAATTTTTAAAAAATTAGATGATGACAACTACTTGTGATGCCCACATATTGCCCCATTCTTAAAGTCTGCAAATAGTTATTGAATGCCTGCTGGGTACCAGACCCAGGCCACACCCTGAGCATACAACAGAGAACATGGCAGGCCCTGCTTCGTGGGATTACAGCCACTATATGGCCCTGAGGTTGGTTTAATGTTCTGCTGCTGTCATCTTGAAATTGCTAGTAATTTCTTAACAAGGGCTCTTGGTTTAATTTTTCTCTTGACACCACAGATTATGCGACAAGTCCTGATGTAACATGTAAAAGGCAGAAAACAGGAAATTTCAATATGGCATAATAAATACCCTGATAGGAATCAGCAGAAGGGACTATGAGAGCACAGAGGGGGCTTTGCACCCGGTGTGGGAGGTCTTCTAGACACAGCTTGTCACTGGGCTGAGTCAGACGAAGAGCAGGCTGGCTGAATATGGCAGGCACAGGAATTAGCAACGCAAGGCCCAGGTCTTTAGACTGCGTGATGTCTCCAGCCACAGCAACATTATAGATATCCCTGAAGGAAGCTAATTGAAACCACCACGGTCAGAAGAGTTACAGTCTAAAGAAATATACTGTTAGGGGAAAGGACCAAAAAACCACCCCACATATCTATACAAGCTGCCAGACTGACTGACTGCATTTGAAGTCATGCTGACAAGCCCTTTCTGGACTTGATAAACCCTTTATGCCAGGTCTAATGCCAAGGTAATGGAAGGTGCATCTTTGAGAGAGACACAATGCCAGATTGAGAAGCAAATGCCATCATAAAAAGTTCTGCCTTTATCCTGAGTTAATAGGGAGCCATCTTTCCAAAATGCAGAACTGACTGCAGCAGCGTGCTGCCCTGGAGAGTGGCCATTCTGACCTTAGCACAGAGAATTACCTTAAAGTGAGGGCAGAGCTGGGCGAGCAGGGTAGTTAGAAGGCTTTGCATGGTTATCCAGGTGGGAGATGGTGACAGCAGAAAGTGTTAGCAGAGGAAACGATGTAATAATGTAGTTTCAGCCAATGCGCAGGAGGGAAAACCGCAGCACTTAGTTATGAGTTGGCTGTGGTTGTGAGAGAGGGAGTGAGTCAAAGACAACAGGTCCTTGAGGCAGGGGTGCAGGGCCACAGCCAGGTTGTGTGAAAAAGAGAGAGTGTGAAATTCGAGGCATGTCGAGTGGGAGGTGGGAGACAGAGTGCAGTTATACAAAGAGCCGGGCTGACGGGCCCACGGAGGGTCTAGCAGGGAAGAGATGCCAGCTGATGCCACAGGTGCAGCCCTGGGTCACTCTACTCCTTGTGTTGTGGGAGTTCAGAGACGGGGGTCTGTGAGCACTGACGTTCAACAGATGGGCAGTGGAGAAGGGGTCTTCACAAAGGGCCGAGCTGGAGAAGGAGCAGTCAGGATATCAGGGAAGGTGAAGGGAGGAAAGCATTCCAGAAGCAATGAGGAAGTCATACATATAAAACTGTGGGCTGAAACTTCACGTGAGCTAAGATCAGCAGGGTGACCCTTCGATTCAGCAAGGAGGTCTTGGAACCTTGGCAGGAGTGATTTCAGCGGAACCAGCACTGCATTGTTTGAGGAGGCAGTGGGACGTGAGGAAGTTAAAACTGTGGTCATAAGCCGTAAGAGTCCTGGCGCCTGCTGAGAACAAAGATGTGATAACCATGTGTTCTAGTTTCTGCATTTGATGCTTTGACACCTAGGGCCCTGCTGCCCCTGGAGAGACTGCCCATCCCTAGAGATAGTAAATGATCCACATATGGGTGTTCCTTTCAAATGCAAACCGGCCAATCCAGAGCCCACACGGAACCGCTTCCTCCGTGGGGCTCTCACACTCAGGGCCAGGTACCAGACAGCCAGAGAGACTCCTACGCCCAGAGCCCACTGAAATTACTGAAACTAGCCAATCCTTATCTTCTCACCCTGTCTCATCCATCCCTTCCCATGGAAACTACAATGAAGTCTCTTGCCCACACTTTCCCCTCACGCTCTCTGCCCCGACCACCCCTGCAGCGCCCCATGGGCTCCCCATGGTGTGCCTCCTCCTCTCGGGGTCTGTGAGTATAACAAACGATCTTCTCAACAGATCGTTTGCTGCTCTGTTGGCCTCACCATACCTGAATAACAATCAAACTGAGAGAGGATTGAGGTTTTGGTATGTTCATTTTTAACTAACCAGAGAGAGGCTTAATATAGGTGGTGCTGATGGGAAGGTGCCAGTTGAGAGGGTGAGGTCAACAGTGTGAAAGAGAGGGGAGAGGAATTTGGGGCAAAAGCCTGGAGAGATGGGAGCAGATGGGCCCAGAGGATGCCTTTCAAGGAGAAGGCAGGCGCAGCTGGGGAAGATCACTGTTGGGACAGATATGCTCACAAACATGCAGCAGAAGCCCCATTTCAAATGAACCCTGTGTCCTTCTTCCTTGCATTCCTACTAAGTCAGATCATGGAGCCTCCCTCCTCCTCATGCTCAAAGTCTCCTCCAGACCAGCCCATAGTGACCACTGCAGCCCCACTCCTCTAGGACTTGGCCTGAGCCATGCGTTTGACACTGGTAAATCTTGCTGTGGGTCATCTTTGTGGCTGATGAAGGGTCCCGTCCACGCTGCTGCAGGAAATCCATCCTAGTGTGTCCCCAGTGCCCAGCATTGGTGGGAGACTGAAGGGACGTGTGTTGGGAGTGGTGATGGTGGCAGCTCAAGACAGTGAGCATCATGGAGCATCCACTGTGCTCAGCGCTGTGAAGGATGGAGCTGGACAGGATGCAGTGCCTGCCTAGGCAGTGCCTGCAGGAATAGAGAGCAGATGTGTGTGGAGACAAAGGGCAGCTATGACAAGAGTAACTGACACTGCCTGCCTGATGCCCACCATGCGCAGGGAAAACATAGCCAGCCTCTCACCTCATTTCTCACCCACTTCTGCCCACCAAAGCCTGGTGGGCAGGGACAAGGCTCTTGGGACAAGGTGTTGCCAGACTCATGGGGAACAGAGCCTTAGCCAGGAATGGAGGAGAAGAGGCGCTGAGAGGCCAGGGGATTTTGACTTCGAAAAGCCCTCTTATCTGTGGCTGCTGCCTTAGAAAGGGCACATTTGCATCCATCTGCAGCTTACTTTACCCAGAAGCCAACCTGTTCTTGGGAGCATAATAGACAGCATTGCCTCTGTAGAGAATTGTGGGAAAATCGCCCTTACAGCCTGTGAGGAAATGTCCAGTTTGAAGCAAGTCTAGCTCAGAGGCAAGAGGCCAAGGCTAAAAGTAGTAACCTCAGAGGATCAGTCACTTGAATAAGAAAAATCAAGAGTAAAAGTAATGTTGATTCCTGATCTCAAAGATGCCCGAGACACTTGAGGTTGGAGAGGAATGGGTGACTCTGCTTCACCTCGTCGGCATGGCACAGCTGAGGTCAGAAGGCCCGTGCACGCCCAGGGGGACCACACATCTCTCTCCAGACACCTGGGGCTTCTCTTGCCCCGCATAGGCAGCCTGGGTGCTCTGTTTCCTGTGGCCCCTCTCAGTAGCCCCTCTTCTCACAGGCCCATGCACACATGACCAAGGCCCAGGGATGTGGCACTTAGCTTCCTTCATCACTCCAAAGCTTCATTGCAGAAACACAGGCCTCTGCCCTGCTCTCTTCCTTACCACTCTTCTCTAATCTCAGCTTGAGGTCCCTCTCTGTGATTATTTTCAAATAACCACAAATGTCTCGTGGTACTCTGCAGTTCATGAAGAAGCGGTGTGTGTGTGTGTGTGTGTGTGTGTGTGTACGTTTGTGTAGTGTACTCATCTATTTTTTAATGCAAACAGATCACTTGTGCATCTTAATTTCCAGGTAGACTTTTCTAAACATCCAAACAAAGAAAAAACTCAGAATGTCGAGACAAAGAAACGGGAAACCTTCATTATGACACCTGAGAATGGCAAAATTAGGACCCAGGCTCTCCCAGAAGGCAATCTTGTGTACATAGGTTTCAAAGTCGCCTCTCAGCATCACCTGCTCAAGCTGGTTCATGAGAAGAGAAGTAGCAAGTTATTAATATTTAACAGAATATGGCTGCCCACCTGAAATATTTTGATAGCATTGAGGCCAGATCATTTGTAGCTAAGCTAATTGCCCTAGAGTAGAAAACCAAATCCCATGTTTTGATCACTTGATCAGCTGCTCCAGCAAATGTTGCTTGAAAAATGTTTAAAATGCATTAAACTCCAAAGACTAGTTCTACTTGAGTCAGAGATGAGATCTTCTTTTTATGCACCTAGAAACTGCACAGGCTAACTTTACAGTCTCAGAGAAAACAAAAAAGATTAAAGACCCCTTTTCTAGCATATCCACAAAAAGGTTTTGTGATACTTAAGAACTTACAGAGTTGGAGGATGGGGCCCGTATGTTGACGTGACTGTTGAATCATCAATGATGTTGAAGGTGGCTGTGGCCTGTGACAGTGCAGGAGCCCCAGGGGCTCTATAGGGCGGTCCTTGTCCTGGCTTGTGGGCTCTGAGTCCCTGGCCCACACTTTGAGAGGATGGTTCAGCTTTTATCTGATATATTGGCGTTCTCTGTGGGTTTTATATAAAGGACATTTGGGGAAAAAATAAAAGTTACCCAATTACATGGTACACTAAGTAATTGAGTAATTACTGTGTTAAGAAGGCAACTAGACTTCTTAGACTCAGTGATCTCAAAGGTTTCTTCCTGACCTGAAAATCTGATTTTGTGTGCTTGCTACTTTTTATTAAATATACAAGTTGTCAATGGCTCCACCCACAGGTCAGAGAAGTGAGGGTTTAAGATATTTAAGGTCAGTAGACAGACTGGGGAGTTAGACAGCTGATTGTTCCCTGCATTGCTTCTACGTACCCCTGGGTTCTTAACACAGTCTGGACCAAGATGGAAAGTCCTGGAATCCATCTGTGTTGGTCCCACCATTCATACCAGCCTTGATTACATGTATTTGGAATCAGGCAGAAGTGAAAGCAAGGACTTTAGTGGATTAAGCCTGGAAAACACACACACACACACACACACACACACACCATGGAATTAGGAATAGAGAATAGAGGAACAGAGAAATGAATGTCTCATGGCGGGTGGGGGGGGGAATAAAAGGAGGGAAGGAGAGTGAAGAGGGGAAAAAGGGAAGGAGGAAGAGACAAATGGGCACACACATGGGTCTTTTAAGAGTGTTTGCCTCATGCTGGTCCTCAGTAAATGTTTGTGAGCATGATGGAAGGAAGGAATGGTTGAATTGGGCAATCCAGTCTTTATCAGCCCATTCCAGTTCCTCCTTCAGTAGCAGCATACTGGGCAGGGGTTTAGCCCATCACTTTCTAAAGCTGGTAAAAGCCGTTACTGGCCAGCTACATTTTTTGGGCAACCCAAATGTTTCGTCACAATGTGACCATCATGGAGCCTGCGTGCCCACTGTCCCAGGGTCACTGTGGTGGTGTGGGAACTCAGAGAAGTCACAGCCTCTCTGGAGATGTCAGAGGAGGGGGTAGACTTCCAGGCTCATCCAGCCCTCCTAGGTCCGAGTGTGTGTGCCTCGGTATCTTTCATCCAGCAAGATGAATGTTAGCAGCGTGAGCTAGGCTGACCGTCAGGAAATTCTGTGGTCGACAGGCTGCTCTTTCTAGTTCTGACCAGGTAGACTCGTGATCCACAGGGCCACTTTTGTGACTGTTGTACCAGCCTGAAAGTGGACTTTTTCCTCTGAAATTCAGTATTGGTATGGCTACCAGATACTGTATTGAAATCTATTATAAAGCTACAGTCATTAAAACAGTTTGGTTCTGGTACATGAATGGACCTTCAGAACAATGAAAAAAAAGACCTCAATCCATGGGGAGATTTAATAGATGAAGTGACATTTCAGAGCCATATGGGACAGTTATTTAATAAATAATGCTGGGACAACTGGTTACCCATTTGGAAAAAAATAAAATTTCAGTTTACATCAAAATAAATTCCAGATGGTCCAAGTATTGAAATGTTTAAAAGTATGAAAGTATTAGAAGAATACCTCAAAGAATATACTTTTACAATCTTAGTGTGGAAGCATCCTTTTTAGGAAATATATAAAGCCTATGAAATTTAAAGAAAAAGTAATCATTTGGCAACATAAAATTTAAGGCTGTCTTACAAGGCACAAATACAATCATGTGCTGTATAATGACATTTTGATCAACAACGGACCACATATACGATGCTGGTCCCATAAGATTGTAATATTGTATTTTTACTGTATTTTTCTATGTTTAGATACACAGATACTTACCATTGTGTTACAGTTGTCTACAGTATTCAGTATAGTCACATGCTGTACAGATTTGTAGCCTAGGAGCATTAGGCTAAACCATGTAGCCTAAGTGTATAGTAGACTACACCACCTAGGTTTGTGTCAGTGCACTCTATGATATTCATACAACGAAATCATCTAAGAATGCATTTCTCAGAACGTATTCCTGTCATTAAATGACAATGACTATATACCATAATGTCAAAAAACAAATGACAAGATAAAAGCTGGGGCATTTGCAATCTTACAGATATAGGCTAGCATATATATGACAACAAAGCACTAACTTAGTTAAGAATATTCATAAATCAAAGACAAACAAGCCAACAAAGGAAAAAAGGAGCAAAGTTCAGAGAAGAGGAAACCTCTACAAAGATGCTTAACCGCTCTCATAAGTAAATGCAAATGAAAAGAACAAAATATCAAATTGTTTTAGATTAGCTGACATCAAGAGCTTTGATGGCTCCGTGCTGACAGGATGGAGGAAACGGTGCTTGAATGTGCTGTCGTCTCTGGAGACGTAAATCAGCCCAGCTCCTTTCTCTGGAGGACAATTTGGCAGTAGCAATCAAAATTACAACAGCACATAGCCTTTGAGCTAACCGTTCCATCGCTAGGAATACCTGGTATAGAAATGCACATATGCCTACAAATAGTCATTGCAATATTGTTTATAATGGCAAAATACTAGGAAACGTTCTAAATGTCTCTCATTTAGAATAAACTATAATATGTGAATAAACTGTGATACACGCCTATTGTAGAATATTCTACAGGGAAGGGAAAAAAGGAAATGAGGTATTTCTATGTGTGCTGATGTGGAAATACTCATATGTCTATATGTATCTCTATCTATACCTGGAAATTTGGGGAGATACCCAAGAAAAAGTTGCCCCTGATGTGAGATTTGTCATCTAAAGAAGAAAAATGTTTCATTCCTCCTTACTTTATGTATATATTGCATTTTTAATTTTAAATAAAATTAGTATTTTAAAGTAGGTATGCAGAGTTAGAATCTAAGAACTGAGCTAGAATAGACCTTAAAGATCTTGTATTTCTACCCTCTTAGTTTACAGAAGAAAAACTTGAGATTTACAAAAGTTCAAGGTCACTCAAAAAGTTAGACTCAGGAGCAAACTTGGAGTAAGATTTCTGATCCCCTGTTCATAGCCCTTCTTCTACGTGGTGCTTTGCTGTGGAATTTACTTGGCTATTTTATGACAGAGTATCAGTTTCCCCATGGGGGCCTCCATAAGAGACCACACAGAACACCAAACCTGGGCTCTGAAGTCTGAGCCCTCCTGCCCCCTCAGTCTGCTATGGAAACAGCTCGTTGCAATGCAGGTAGCGGGAACTGCACAAGATCAAGATTAGGTAGAACAGGAGTAGAAATTGGCATGGACTCGTGAAGAGCCTGAATTCTCAAATGTCACTGAAGAAGCTGCTGCAGCGCTCACTGGTCCCACAGGCTCCTGGGGCTGACCGTCCTTCTGCGGCTCCAGCATACCCTTTGCCTGACCCTGAATAGGGCACCGTCACGTCTCTCACACAGATCTTCCTGCCCCCGACATTGGGATCCCCTGGCACCCCTACCTTTCAGCTAACTTTAGCCAAGCAGAAGCCTTCACACCCTCCTCTGTGCCATTTGTAGGCCTTGGGAAAGGAGGGGGTGGTATTCAATTCCCCAAGGAGCAATTTACGCCCCCGCACCCACCCACCCACACACACACCTGGCAGCTTAAGACTCATCCCTGGTGCTGCCATCTTCAGAGACTTCTAAATGGAAAGCATCCCCTACTCTATGAAACTCCCCCTCCAAAATATATATATAAGGACCTCTGTCATTGTCCTTGCCCCTGGGATAGAGAAAGGAGAAGGCTTATTGCTTCTAACACTTTGTTTTCTCTAAATTCAGCAATCTTTGCCTGGGCACCATTTTGTCTGGTCCAGAGTAGGAGGCGTAAGGCTGCCTGTCTGCATCTTTTGTCTGCATCTTTGTCTCAGGTTGAAACGTACCGTTTTGAACTTAGGGATTTAGAGTATGGCATCTTGATGTTTGACAGACTGTGGAGGATGTGCACAGGACTGGAAAACAAATAGAACATCCTATGTGGGCATTGCAGGTTCTTAGTCAGCCACAAATTAATACACAAGTGTATCCAATGAAACATTAAAATGATTTGTTGACTTGGAGAAGTTAAGGCATTTCTCTGCAATCTCAGTTAAACTATTATTTCGGCTATAAAGCCCTTTTCTCATGAGTCGTGCCAAAACGTGTTTCAGCTGATTCCCCTTCCATGGTTTCATAAGTTTGGAATGAATGCAGGCCCCAGCCCTATGCACTGTTCTCTCGCGTTGTGTTCTTTCTCTAATGTCTTGGCCTCAGAGTCTCGTGCACGTAGCTGAGCCAGGACTGTGGCCTGCTTGCAGTTTGCTGCCAACGGGACTGTAGCATCCAGTGAGGACACATCTGGCTTTCAACCCTTCCCTGCTTTAAAAAATAAATGTATATCATTTCGAAATTTTTGTAGCAACGATACCACCTTTTGGTGGTCAGTTTAGGAAAATTTGCTGATTAATGAAAATGTTACATACTTAGTCTAAATGTGCTAATCAGAGAGCCTGAAAGACACAGGTCATATCAAATCAGAATGGGAGTAACAACAATGACCCTGGGCACTGGAAATCAGAAACAGAACTGACAGCCTCAAATGACAAAGTGTGATTTTATCAAAGCCACGTTATAGCTATTGGGCTTATGCAAACTAAATCTCATTGCATCAGACCACAGACTCCCATCTTGTAGCTCTTATCTTCCACTGGTTGGGGTAACCTTCTGTCCACATACGTTCCCCTTCTTTCCAGATTATTCCCACTTCTATGTACTTATTTGTTAGATTTCCAAATTCAATTTCCAAATTGAAATATGTTATTTACTATCCACGTCCAGTGTCCTCACATACCTTGGCTTCATTTCTTCCCTCAAGAGTAATACTGGCACATCTTACGAAAGTCTCACCCATTATCATCAATGCGGTACATTGATTTCCTGGTACAGTCTGTGACTGCGGAGGCAGAAGAGGAACAGCAGCCCTCAGCATATAATGGATATAAAGGCAGCTTTGTAGCCAGACCTTGATTCAAATCTTAGCTCCATCTGGAAAAAATAAATAAGTTTGGATCCTTACCCCATATCTGACATCAAAATTGATTTCATTTGGGCCAAAAAA
Organism: Avahi laniger; assembly: GCA_963575035.1. NCBI lineage: Eukaryota > Metazoa > Chordata > Mammalia > Primates > Indriidae > Avahi > Avahi laniger. Next base: position 18,005 of record CAUYSK010110425.1, read on the forward strand.
TATAAGCAAATTTAAAAAATAGGAATCATGGGAGGCCTTACTATATGTGACCCCAAATTTGAAGCTCCATGAAAATTTTTTAAAAAATTGTCTGCAGGGCAAAAACTACCATTAACTAAGTCAAAAGCAAATGAAAATTTAGGATAATTATTTGTAATTTATATTGCAAAACCTAATTTTCCTAACATAGAAATCCTCCTTCGAATCCAAAAGAAAGTCCAACCTAATAAATAACAAGACAAGTAAACAGAGAATTTTCAGAAAATGGAACACAAATGGCTCTTAAAAACAATGCTTAGCCTCCCTTATAATATGTTAAATGCAAATTAAAATTTCTATGGCATACCAGTGTTCACTGATTGGATTGGCAAAGATCAAAAAACTGAATAACACACAGTGTTGACAAAGATGCTCATATGTTGCTGTGATTCTATAATATGGAATAACCTATATGGAAGGAAATTTGGCAACGTCTGTGAAATTCCTGCTCCATATACCTTTCAACCTTGCAGTTCCCCCTATAGGAATTTATCTTGCAGGTATGTCTACCCATATGCAAAGAAACAGGTTTAAAGGCCATTCCCTGCAGCACTGATGTAATAGCAAATTAGGAAACAATCTAAGTATCAATCAGTAGGGCACAGGTTAAATAAATTATAGAATGGCCATAAAGTCAAACACTTAAGTACCCCTAAACAGAAATAAAGAACCTGTTTACTAATAAGAAATGATCTCCAGGATGTGTTCTTATGAAAACAGTAAATACAGAACAGTGTATAAGGGCATACTGCCATTTGTACAGAAAAAGCAAAAGGCAATATTTTTTAGTATTTTCTTGTATATTCAGAAGTACACAAGGAACTGATAATATTATTTGCCTTTGGAGGTGGGAAATGGAAGGATAGTGAACATGGGTGAGCAGGAGACTTAAATTTTAAATCCTATGACCTATGTATTAAATTATTTTTGATTTTAAAAATGAGCAGACAAAAAAGAGAGAGGCCATTGGCTTCATCATTAATGAGCTATGTAGCCTTTGTTTTCACAAACTAACACCTGTCTAGTAGTTTGTTTTGAGGACTAAAAGGAGGCAGGTGCATAATAGGCCTTCGGTAAGTGGCAGATGTTAATTACACTGCAGCCTCAACCTAAGTATTTTACTATGAATGAACAGTGAAATTTTTATGATATCGTTAACTACTCAATGTAGCAAAGTCCCTGCCTTTTAATTTTCACGGTAATACATTGTGTGTCTATCATAGCTAAAGTCCAGAATTGGCTAGTATCAACAGTAATCAGATCATCATCTTGTTCCAACAACCAGCTAGGAACTTAATTTAAAGGGAAGACATCACACTATATAGCTTAATGTTATCATTAGGCAAACAGATGAATAAACAAAAAAGGGAATTACACACATTTTTAATATGAATGTGAAGTTGCTATCAGAGCAAAATAGGCACACATCAGCGTGTCAGGACATCGGTGAGGCAGCATCCAATACAGCCCTTATATGTCCCTAGAAATTTGGTTGCAGGAAGTTGTGATCATTTGTATTCTGAGGATGAAGGAGGTGAGGTGCAAAAGGATAAATTGATGTCTTCAAGGCCACACACTGAGTGATGAGGCTGAGGAGAGAATCCATATGGGCTGGCTGTTCTTTGCTATCTTGGTCCCAGATCGTACAGATTAGTGCGGGAAGGATGCAAGATTGCCCTTCTGGGCCAGCTTGGCTCACAGTGCAAATTGCTGCAGCTACAGCAAGAGCCGCAGCTCTCCAAATAAACACAGTTAAATTCTCTTACTCACTTCAAGTTGTTTCTGACAAATAAAAGAAGTACATCCCAATCAGCTTTATAAATAAGAAAACAAAAGAAAAGCCATATTCCCATGAACTTTATTCCTGCCTCCAAATGACTGAGGCTAAATGAAACCATTTCATTCCCCATCCTCTGGGCTTGACAACCGCGGGGCTGATGCTGAGTCAAACTCACTGAACCGTACAGAGAGGAGTGAATTCAGCATGAGGGTGCAGCCACAGCCACAGAGACCAGCTGGAGATGGAAAAGTTCAGGGCAAGGTCAGTGCCAGTGGCCTCAGGTCTAGAGAGGGCCTCTGGAGGGCCAGATGGGGACAGCTGGACAGGTCCTGCTGAGGCCAGAGTGGCTGCAGAGAGGATGCACGGCTGTGCCCAAGCCATTGAGTAACACCTAGGAGAGTCCTAGAAGGTACAGAATGTGCCCTGAGACACTCACTTCCATACCAGTTCAGAAACATATCCCCATATAGACCCATATGTAGGTAATACTGTAGGTAATAGTGTTTCACTGATTTTTATCCCTTTTAACACAAGACCTTAGCCTCCTACAAAGCTCTTTTCCTACCTCACCCCACTGCCATGAATTTCTGGAAGTTTCTAAGGGCAAAAGTCTTGACTATTAACAGTAGCATCTGTGGATTTTTTTTCTCTTTTTCTGCTTCTCCCCCATCCTCGGTACATTCTGGATACTGCACATCCATCCACCACCCTACTCTTTGGGCACTACCCTCCGCTGTGCTCTTTGGGCACTACCCTCCTCCTGGGATCCTCCGCTGCACTGGGCGCCACTGCCCCTGCACTGGCACAGCTGTCTCCCACCAGGTGTCCACTAGTGCCTGCGTGGCACTGTCTTGTCAGGGCTGCAGTTAGGGTGAGGCCAGTGAGGCACTCCCCTTGGACACCAAAAAACTCAGTAATCAAGACAAATAGTATTGTAATGCAGTATCTTCAAAAGTCAAGATCAATGCAAAAAATTCATAATGAACAAAATATGCAACTTTTAAGTAAACACAGGATTCCAATAATGCCATGATGAGCCATATCAGAGACTGAGACAAAGGGAAATAGGTCCCCATCTCATGTTTTTATGTATTTGTAAGGATTAATGTTTCTTGAATATTAAAATATCTGAAAAAATATTGAAAAATTGGGAAGTAGATATATTAAATGTACAACATTATTTCAAGTTTAAATATTTTATTTATATCAAAAACAGAATTTATCGTAGTATTACTTTCCTGGCCTAAAATGGAAGCCAACTCATCCATAATGTTTTCAGAATATACTCTTTATCTCATTTTTAATTGAGAGCTGTAAGTAATGAGAATGTAACTCTGAAAGTTTGTTTAATCATTGTAAAACTTTAGCAAGAGATGTGAAGATACCTCATGAGTTTGAAAATAAATGAAAAAGAAATTGGAAATGTGTGAATGATTAGATAAGAGTATCAATTATTACCAGAAAAATGCATGTCAAATAGAAATTAAGGAGATTAGAGATGTCCTCATTTTAAAGACATGAAAGGGAGATATGAGAAATAAAATGCCTTCAGATTTTGAATTTTTAACATGAGAAAAGTTATTTTCCATGAATACCTGATTTACAAAAAGCAGCCAGTGGTTTGGTTCTTAAGTATTGTGATGATTTAAATCCTACAGAAATTGTATTTGACACAGTTTTAAGCAGCATCATGTTTGTAATAAAAATCAGCATCATGTTTGGCTCTTATAAAACTGATGCACAATGATTTTGCTTAGTGCTAGCTTATCCAAATTTGGAAGTGGATTTAAGGATTTTTTTTTATTATTAACAGTACCGGTCACCCTGACATCCTTTGAAAGAAATTATAGTAAGCAGAAGTTAATTAAAAATTATTTAAGATCGTCATTTGGTCAAGAGATATTTCCAAACATGGGCAGTTCTCGTAATTGAAAATGGGGCCTCAGCTGGGAGGACTCAGCAGCTGCGGATGGAGCAGCCGAAGCCAGCCAGCCATCCTTCTCCTTCCTTGTGTGCAGCTTCTCCTGCGGCTTTGCCACGTGGTCTCTCCAGCACAGCAGGCTCCGATAGCTCCACGTCTTACACAGCAGCCCAGTGTGAAGCAGGTCTGCTGCGCGCTGGCTACCTATTTGTCTAAGTCTGGTGAGGCAGGGCATCCATACGCAGGTTACACAAAGCTGGTGTAGTGCTCACAGATCCACAGCAAGGGACAACAGAAGCTTAGGGTTCTTTGTGATCCTGTCCCCCACGGCTCAGCAAAGCTGCCCTGGATAGAGTCTTATCTGTGTGTACCCCACTTGCGTCACAGCTGAGGGACCCTGAAAAGCAGCCTGCCTCGGGGCATCGTGACTTGCTAGGCTAAAGTGTCGAAGGACATTCTGTTTCTAGGTGGAGACTGGAACAGCCCAGGCTTTTCAGGCCAGATCCTCCCTATCTCAGAATGGTGCATTTCCAGCACATTCTGCAGTTATTCTTGAGAACTACAGTCAAGAAAGAGGGGAAAACTGGGTCGATCTAAGGCCACCTGGAGAACTGCCCTGTACTCAGGGCTTCCAGACAGAATGTTCCATGCATCCTGGGATAGAAGTGCAAGACTTCTTATGACTTAGCCTCAGAAATCCCAGAGCATCACTTTGGCCATATCCATTGAGTGAGCAAGTCACCAAGGCCAGCACAGTTTCAGCAGGACAGGGAATTTCGACTTCACCTCGCAAAGGGAAGGGTAGGAAAGAATTTGTGGCCATCTTTAATCTACCCATCCTAGTGGAAGACACTTCCTTCTGAGCTTGACTGCAGAGCATCCCAACCACGGACACAAGCAAATCACAGACTCACTTGGGCCAGAATCCTCTGCTACACTGAATGCCCTTTCTGGGTGCTTTCTGTGACTTCAGCATTCCTTTGATTTTTACAACCACGAATGGCTCTGTCTGAGGAAGAAGGAGCTTCCACGCCTGGCCAGCTCACTGGGAGAAGGAATAGGACTGATCACCACTGTGGCCGGAGCTGATGCTGGTCGTGGCACAGAGGCAGAGGAGAGCCGGGTCAGCGTGACCGGAGCCGGGCCTCCCCTGTGTCCGTGCCAGCCCACGCCCTTCTCCCTGCACTCACATTTGCTTCTCTGTTGGGGGCGTCTCAGGGAGGCTCAATCCTGGAGTGAAAGGTTGGCTTTTCAAGGGGGATTTTTAGCATTTGGTGCAGGCCTGGCAGAGATGTTCTGGCAGAGTCATGGGGAGGAAGGAAATGGATTGGATCCAAAGTGAGTCTAGCAGATCAGCAGAAAGCAGCTGAGGAGCAGGGCAGTAAGGGTCTGCACACAAACCCCCCGCCCGACTCGGCCCTCCGAGGCACGGCTGCTCTGCCAGCCAGCATTCTTTAGTAGCTGCTTCGTCATCTCCTCCATGACTCTGGACAAGACACACACCTCTGCCTGGCTAATTTTCCTTTCTTCAAACTCCTCCCTTATACGAAAGAGGCAGCACAGTGGTGACAGGCACAGGCTCTGGAGCTCAGCCCTGGGGCTCAAATCCTGGCTCTGCCTCTTGCTGGCCACGTAGGTTATGGAACTGCTGGCTCCTCCTCTGTGAAATGGGGATTAATAAAGTACCTGCCCCATTGGGTTGCTGGGAGGCTGAACTAGGTTAATCGTCCAGGCCCGGCACACGGGAAGCACAGCGCGTATTGACACATTATACCCCTGGTACCTGTGATCCAGTGCACACATGGGTCTCTGTGGCCGGACGGAGCTCAAATCCCAGGCCTGCCACTCACTAGCGGTGTGACCTTGGGCGTCTTACACCTCCTTCAGCCCCACTTTCCTTATCTACCTCCTTCTAATTGCTGTAGGGATCAGAGACATTGTGCACAGAGGGCCCAAGAGCAGCTGTGGGTAAATCACACAGACGTGTCCTCACTTCTCTCCCAGGCTTTTCTTCCTCCTTGCTATTTGGCAGCCTTGGCTTCTTACCCTTAGCAAGAGGCTTCACACTAATGGCAATTGTCATGTATCAACTGAACGTGACACTTCCCTCCTCTGAGCCATATCTGTCTGCAAATTGCCAGTGACACACTCAGGGGTCCCAGCGTGAGGGCTGTTCTTTTCCGTCCAGATTCTCAGCCTCTCTTGACTTTTCCAAACTGATTGCTCTGACTTGGTGCTCAAGGGCCTTCATGCTATCAGAGCTGAAGGATTCTGATTTTCCAAACACCTGGATGACATTCTGTTGTTTTCCCCACAGTGTCGAATCAATAACATCTTTTCATGGGCCCTTCACAACCTGCCAAATTTACCTCGAACTCAGTGCTTCTCAAAGTGTGGTCCTCGGACCAGCAGTGTCACATCACCTGGGAAGTTGTTTGAAATGCCTGTTCTCAGGCCCCACCCGGACCTACTGAATCAGAAACTCCGCGGTGGGGCCCAGCGCGCTGAGTTTTAACAAGCCCTCCTGGAGATCCTGATGCACACTCCAGTGTAAGAACCACTAAAGGTTAAGAAACACTTTCCCCAAAAGTCTAATTTTTTGGTTAAGATGAAATGTAGGAATCAAACACATTTCCTGCCAAGTCTATTTTTACTGTTTATTTATTGCTTACGCCCTCATCCTTCCAGAAAAGATTACATTAGAGCTTAGGATAAAATAATAATATTAATAATAATAATAAATAACATGTACTGAAAATTCACAGTGCCTTGGGTGAGGCACTGTGCTGAGTGATTGCAATGCATTATGTCATTTAATCTTTGTAAAAACCTGGTGAAATATTTATTACCTTCCTTTGTATCTGAAGAGAAAGAACCTCTGAAAGGTTAAATAAATTGCATGGGATCAAATTTGAGGGAGAAAAAAAATGTTTTTACTGTTGTTGGGATTTTTGTTTTGTTTTTTGGGAATTGTGTCATCATACCTTGAGTTCATTTTAAGGACTCTGTATCCAAAGAGCTATTTAGAAATAATAATTCTTAAGAGTTGAGTCTCACTAAACAGAATCGGATGGAGTGATTCTGGCAGCAAGGCCATCCCTGGGCCTTTCCTCAATGCTGAGCAGTCAGTTGAGTGAACTGCCATCGGCAGGTGACAGGCCCAGTTGGAAAGTTCTCTGCAGACCTCTGCTGGCAGGAGAAACAGTGCGCACTGTCTCCCAGGGAAACCGCCTGCACAGCTTTGCTCTCAGAAGATGTGTAACAAACATCTGAGTCCCAAATCGGTGATAGTTATTGGCCCTAATGGGTAAACCAGCATCCTCCTACTGACCCTGTGTGGTGGTCCTTATACCTGCAGAGCAATTTTTTTATTTTACTTCTTGAGAATAAAAGACTTTTCTTACAACTTTAATAAATATCTTGTTTCTTCCGAAATGAAATAACTACCATTTTCTTAGTGCTTACTGTATTCATGTTTTGTAGTAGATGCTTAAACATATCAGGTCAATGATGCCTCAGAAAACTCTGCCAGGTACATATCAGCATCACCATTTTGAAGATAAGGAAATGGTACCCAGAGAGCTTGGTAACGTGCCCGTGGTCACACAGGTGGTAAGCGGTAAAGTGCAGCCTAACTCCCAGCCCATGTTCTGGGGCACAGGGATGCTTTTCATAGGCTGGAAACTGATTCCAGACACAGTTCCTTTCTTCCCTTCTTGTCAGCAAATGGGGCACAATTCTGTAGATTTAGATTTCTACTTAAAATGAAGGCCAATTGCTATAACATGTGAAGCAAGTGATGAGGGTTATTGGAACTTGGTGCTCATAAGCTAATATTAGTGTGTATGCCGGGCTTTTCCCACCCTTGCCTTTCCCCTGCTCTGTTCTGTGTTCCCGGGAGGCTAAACCTCCGCAGGCAGTGTTACACAGGGCCCCTTCTCAGCTTGGCCAACAGCAGGCCATGCAGGGAAATGGACAGGTGGGAGAAAGAGAGCAGACTGGGTACGGGGTATTTCCCCCACTCTCTGCCTCAGGCAGCATCTCTAGTGGCTGCTGTTCCTCCTCGATGGCCCCAGCTCCTGGTGCCAGGATACTACTTCTGGTAATACCGCCTCCTCCCTTGTCCATCTGGCCCTGGGGTGGTAGCAGCTTCCCCCTGTGCTCATCTCTGAGATGCCTCACTGTCCTCTCCTTGGAGGCTAAGCACTTTGATCATCTGTATAACCAATTGCATAAAATCCCTCTGTTTGAAAGACCTGGAAATCCTTTCTTTTTTACTGCTGTTGAGTGCATTATCAGAGCTTGCTGAATCTTCTCATTCTGTACTCTACACAAATTGGAGCAAAGCTCACAGATCACAAACATTCTTAGAGTTTTCCATATATCCATATATCACCAAGGTCATCTTGAGTTCCTCATGGATTTTAATTTTTACCAGCAAACTAATGTGAATTTAGCATCATAGTTATCAGTTTTGTTTGTTGTTTGGTGAACCTCGCTGTGTATAATGATTTGAATTTGCATCAGCAGCATTTAGGGCATTTTCTTTTTTTATAACTATTGCACCTGAATTTTTTAGTAACATCTTAATTATTTTGTTCCTCTTCAAAAATTTTTTTTTAATTTTGTTTTTATTTCAGCATATTACAGGGGTACAAATGTTTAGGTTACATATATTGCCTTTGCCCCACCTGAGTCAGAGCTTCAAGTGTGTCCATCCCCCAGATGGTGCACACTGCAC
>CAUYSK010110428.1:0-16632 GCA_963575035.1 Avahi laniger
TTTGATTTCTGACTTTAAAATCTTTGTTCACCAGCCTGACAGGAGTATCCATGAAGCTGACCTACCTAACATCCACTCACCTGAGTTTCAGTGTTTCTTGTTTTTAAATGCCATTATTTTCTTTTCCACTCCTATTTTCACTGCAATGGGCCTGACTTGGACCTCATCATTACCTGAAACTGCCTAATTCCTGACATCTTAAATTATGGTCTCACCCTTTTGACGACAAAGTTCTACCCATTCATCTGACTTGAGCCCTCAATCCCACTACATCCTACTCATTGGTTTTACAAACTAGACCTCACCAGTTCCACACTGATCTGTACGATATGGCTGATCTCCAGAAATACCCTTCAACATCCCTACTTCCTTAACCTTGTCCAATGATCTTACCTGTATTAGTTTCCTAATGCTGCTGTAACAAAATGTTGCAAACTGAAAGGCTTAAAGCAATGAAAATTTAATTTCTCACAGGCTGGAGGAGGTCAAAAGCCTAAAATCGATATCACTGAGCCAAAATCAAGGCGTCAGAAGGGCATGCTTCCTCCAGAGGCTTCAGAGGAAAACCTGTTCCTTGCCTTTTTCAGCTTCTCGTAGGTGTCAACATTTCTTGGCTTGTGGCTACATCACTCCAATTTTCAAGGTCAACATCTTCAAGTATCTCTCTGCTCCATCTTCTTCTGCCCCCTCCTCTGCATGTATACCACATCTCTCTGCCCCTCTCTTGTAAGAACAATTGGGGTGGCAGGTAGGGCCCACTCATATAATCCAGGATAATCTTCCTTCATCAAGATCCTTAAATTAATTACATATGCAAAAGTTGTTTTGTCCATATAAAGTAAAATTGCAGGTTCCAGGGATTAGGGGGTAGATATCTTCTGAGAGGCTAGTTTTCAGCCTATCGCAATACCTGCATGGTAAAAGGCAAACTTTGACTCAGGCCATAATTTGTCTTTCCCTTCTCTGCTACTTTCTGCGGGGTGGGAGGGGGTGGAAAAGATGCATGAGAATCACCACTAATTCACAACTTTCACACTCAACTTGATAGCCTTCTTACTTATCCATGATCAAGTGTCTCGCCATCTATCCTTAGCTACAGTTACATGACTTTATATTCTTTAAACTCTTCTGATTCCAACAATAAATGTATCTGCAGAACCGTCTCATTTTCTCACTGAACAGAGGTATTTTATCTGTCTTATTCAATCACTACCACGTGCTCAATTCCTAGAACAGAGTCCAGTGCATACCTGGCACTTGGCTAATGTTTATTTACTCATTCTTTCCAGTATAAAAGAAAAGAATGTTCCATTTCCCCTGTGTTTTTAAACACACCTCCTCTGATATCTTGCTCCCTCTTTTCCCTGTGTCTGTGTATTGCTCTCCTTCCTTCCCCTTCAGCATCTCTCCCACTCTCTCCTGGCTGCTTCCTTACATTCTGTAGAGCTAGTCAAGTCTCTTCCACCCTTAAGAAAATATGTCAGTAGACATACTAATTCCAAAGCACCACCAATAACAACCTTTAGGTGTATATACACCTCGCTCTAACTATCCGCCAATCTCATTCTTATTCTCCTCTTATATAATTCCTTAAAGACTGATCTAAGCGCAGTCTATAACGCTCACCTGCAACGAATTCCTCAACTCTTGTCTTCTGCCTCTTCCACGTCATTTAAATTGTTCTTGCTTAGGTCAAAACCACTTTTATTTCCATGGTTACAATGTGGGTTTATTTTCTATTAAATATTTTATTTTGGGATAATTGTAGATTCACATGTAATTGTAAGAAATGGTGCAAAGAGGTCTCCACACATCTTTTCCCCCAATAGTAACATCTTGTAAAAGTATAGTACTATATCACAATCAGGATACTAACATTGATATAATCCACTGATCTTATTGAGATTTCCCCAGTTTCCTTTTAATCATCTGTATGTGTGTCAAAATTGCCTTTTATTTGCAAATTTGAATATTTTCCAATCATGACATTTATTAATTGCTTCATTTAAAGTCAATAAATATATTTAGTGCTTACTATGAACTAAAGATTTGTCTAAGATTTTACAAATATTAGTCCATGTTATCATTGAATTAACTCTATGGGATAGGTCTGCTATTATTGGTCCCACTTAACAGATAAGACAATTGAGGAACAGAGAAGTTAATAAACTTTCTTAAGGTCACACAGCTCGTGTAATAGTGGAGCCTGCATATAAACTCACACAGCCTGCTTCCAGAGTCTACACTTTTAACACTTCCTCCTCATGGACCTAATTAAACTGTCTAAGTCTGAGAGTGGAGGCTGTGAGTTCCTTAAATGTCTTTTCTTCCACAGTTGCCTTGATATAATCTGCTGCTTCTCCTTGTACATCCCTGACTACTTCTTCCTGGGCTGCTTCATGGACGACTTATCCTAGTCCCATCCCTTCAATATTGCTTTTCCCCAAGGCTATGCATTCAGCTCCCTCATCTTTTCACAAAGTATTTTAGTTGAGAGATCTCTATACCTATGTTCTAAAAGAGCACAAATCGATAGCTCTAAGCTTAGACCTCTTACCTTAGCTCTAGACTCCCTTCTGACTGCTGGCTCCCAACCTTACTGGGACCTCGCTGAGGTACTTCAGACTTCAATGTGTGGTGAACTGCACTAACCCATCTCTGTACCTTTTTCCTGCAATCCACAACCGCTACAAACTACCACAAACTGGGTGGCATACAGACTACAGAAGTTTATTTTCACAGTTCTGGAGTCTGGGAAATCCAAGATCAAGGTGCCAGCAGATTCACTGATAGATGAGGACCCACTTCCTGGTTCATAAAGGGCCATATTTTCGCTGTGTCCTCATGTGGTGGAAGAGGCAGGGGAGCTCTTTGGAGCCTCCTTTATAAAGACACTAATTCCACTCATGAGGGCTCCACCCTCACGGCCTGCCTAATCACCTCCCCAAACCCTACCTCCTAATACCCCTCGCTGGAGATTAAGTTTCAACATATGAATTGGGAGGGCACACACGCTTTCAGTCTACAGAATACCACATTCCCCCAAAGAAGGCCTATTTCTTTGCCTATAATTTGATCTTAAGTAGTGATTCCTTCATTCATTCATAATTATGCTATCATGATCACAAAATGGAGAAATAGTAATACCTATAATAACTATGCTCCTCTTTATTAATTTATAATCTACTATAATATTTGGTTCATTATTCTCAACACAAATGTATTGCACAATGGACAGTGCCTGACACAGTGGCATAAAATGGAAAAATGAAAAAATAAAACATATTTGTGGTAAGATGCAACAACTCATTTTCTAGTGATAGAATTAGGGAAAGAAATGGTCCTTCAAGGACATTAGTTGTGGGAATTAAAGTATAATCAGAAATAAGGGGTAAAATATAGTCATTCTAATCGTGACAAAAATAATACATTTTCAGCTGGGAATTGTCTTAATAGGTACGTTGGGCTATAGAAAAAGCAAAGGATGTTTATAATATTTTGAGAGGTAATATAGGGAAAAAACCACCCCGGATTTCTTATCTCCCAACAAAGATAATAAGAAACAGAAGATAAAGCTCTCATGATTTAAATTCAAATACTAATTTCCTTCTGGGAAGCACTAAGGTTAAGAACCAATGAACCAGAAAATGAAAATATCCATGAGACACTGAAAAAAACATGCATTATTTGTTCCTTATTATGTAACAAAAACATAAAGCTTTTAGCTTTATACCTCACTAGGGAGAGTAAGAATCGTTATCACAAACTCATATAACATGAATTTTGAAGAGGATCTCTTGTTGATTGAAATAATACCTTCACCATATTTGCAAATAAATGGCTACAATATCTATGAGATCTAAAAATGAAAAATGTGCAGATTTAAATTGAAAGTGAAAGTGGAAGAATTTTTATGATTTGATAATTTTTTTACATGCCTGGAGTTTCTGGATATTTTTAAGAAGTCGAGATTTGTATCTGTTAAATAAATAAATAAATATGCAATATTTTATATATATATATATAATTTTTTTTTGGAGACAGGATCTCGCTCTGTTGTCCAGGATAGAGTGCAGTGGCATCATCATAGCTCACTGCAACCTCAATCTCCTGGGCTCAAGCGATCCTCCTGCCTCAGGCTCCCAAGTAGCTAGCTGGGACTACAGGGGCAAATCACTACGTCCAGCTAATTTTTTTCCACTTTTAGTAGAGATGGGGTCTCACTCTTGCTCAGGCTGATCTTGAACTCCCTCCTCCCAAAGTGCTAGGATTACAGGAGTGAGCCACTGTGCCCAGCTGCAATATTTAATATATTAGAACAGGTAAACAGACAGGAATATGAGTTAGACTATTTCAGTTTTCAGAGTAAACATATCTATACAGGCATTAGTTACATCTAACAGCTTCCCAGGCTTCCAGCCCTCCAGAGGATGCTTAGCTCCTAACACAGTAGAATGAAGGCCTTATTAACACTTTCAGCAGTATAGAGACTCATCCTAATCGTCTGTACCATGTACAAGTACATACATTACAAAAATGACCATCACCATTATTAATTATTAGCAAAAGCAAAGAAAGATGTAGAACTACTACATACAAATTAATAATCCTGAGTTATTCACAGTGTAATCCATGGCAATGTAACTTTATTCTATATGTATGTATGTATGTATTTTTTAATTTTGGGAGATGGGAGCAGGAAACTTTAATTTCCGGATATGTTGAAACTCTTGTTCAACTGAAATAAATTCACATGCACAAAGAACATAATAGCTGATCAGTGGAGAGATTCCACGAGGGCAAGACCTTCTCTGTGTTTTCTTTTCTGTTTGCTCAGTTTACAGCAGGGAACCTGGTACAGAGTGGATGCCAAATAATTATGTGTTAAGTAAATACTTTACTGAGATTTTGCTGGGTACTTTATATGAATCATCACTTAGTCTTCTCCAGAGCCCTGTAAAACAGCTAAATTCTTCCTATCTTAGGAATGTTAAAGATCCAGATTCTCAGTACAGCTAGCAGGACCGAATCAGTGAACCTTGTCTCAAGACCATCATACCCCAGGCACATTTGCCACGCCCTCTTCCGTCCTTGATGACCTCACAGGTTTTTGTACAGGCTGGTGTCTGGACCTCTCTCCAGCTCTGCCTCTCGCTAACTTCTACTCATTCTGTAGGTCTCTGCTTAAATGTCACTTCTTTGAGGAAGTCTTCCCTACAGCCCTTCCTGGATTAGATTAGGTCTTCCACACTTTGTGTGTGACACTTATCGGAACTGTCACTGAATGATTATTTGTGCAGATCTTCATTTCATGTGTGGCTTGAGGACCTCATGTGTCTTGTTGATTGTTTTACCCTCATATCTTATTACACTCTCTGACATATAATAAGTTTTTAAAAATATAGAATGAACAAATGAATGATGAGAAAACCCATCTTGAAGAAGTTAAGTAATTTATTCAAAGTCCCACAGCTAGCAAGTGATATGAGTAGACCATAAGCCAGGGGCTGTCAAATTCCAAAAGCTACAATTTAGAGTAATATCTAAGAAAATGGAAGATTTGTTTGGTACTCCAAAAATCTCTGAGATTAAACAATCTCTAGCATGGGTAATATGTAATGGGTGTTTATACATGTTAGACACTGCACTAAATATTGTACATGGGTTATCCTTATTTAAGACTCATAATAATCTCAATATAATCAGTAGCACTATTTTCATTTTAAAGATTTAAAATATTCCCTTGCAAACAGCAAAGCAGAATCAAACATCCTGACTTGACAGCCCAAATGCTCAACAATTTTATAAGGCTTTCAGACACAAGCTTGGTAATTTTTGTTGTGTTGTCATGCTTTTTTTACTTGTTTTCTTAGATCTACAAATTTTCGTGACTAAAATTAAGGTTGGTCCAAGTGCCGAAAAAGCGATTGTAAATTTAGACTGATTTACTCCAAATGTAATTATCCAGAATGGAGGAGAGAGTCTCTGGGCCCCTTTCCCTGAAATAGTTGATTTTTCTAGATATCTAATGTGAGAATGAGGCTCACTGTCACCTTTCATAAAAAGAAAATAGCTTTCTTGAAAGAAATTTACCCAGACATGCACCAGGCTTAGGGAAAGAAAGCACAACTCCTAAAGAAAAAGAACTAGAAATCACTTTTCTAGCTGTCCTGGAAGACACTACTGCCCTCTTGTGCCTCAATATTATAATAAAACACTGAGAATGTTCCAGGCCAGCTCATCCTGTGCACCATCCAAGCTTCAGACAACCCTTTGGAAGCGTCCTGTACAGCTTGCTGAAAGTAACCAGGCCCGGGGCCTCCTCTTGGGCAATTCTGCCTGGAATGGGGAGGAGAGGGAAGTGTTATTACCCCACCTGAGAGCACGGGAACATTACAATTTTAGGCACAGCTTTTTTTCAGGCAGCTTCTGTGACCCTTGGTAATTGTTCCCTTCAGGGAAGAGCCTCAGAAAAACCAACAGGGGAAGGGAAAGGAGGATAGGAATATCTCAAGTATTTGCCACAATACTTAATCAAGCAGATTAAACATTCCTCTGATTTTCAGCCAAGTTTCAGAGACTCAGGGCTTCTGGAAATTGTAGCTCACTAAGGGGGAAATTCGTAAAAGGGGGACTGATTATTCCCTTCTCAGAATTGCTAATCAGAAAGGAAAAGTAAAGAGATGTATAAATAAAACGTGTTTAGAGCTGGGTCTGACCTGCTCTACGCTTTCTCACAAGAGCAGATGACCAGAGAACTTGAGGTACTGATCATCTCCTCAGCTGAGACATTCGAATTTATTTATAGAAAGCAATTCAAGTTTTCATGTTGTTTTACCCTGATGGGTTTTAATATATAATTGTTTGAATGAGTATTTGAATAATGCCTTTTTCTCCATAGACTGTAAACTCTGAAAGGGTGGGGGCCATGCCTGCTGGTTCACTGTTACGGCCCCTGTGCTGAGTCAGGTGCTTGGTATATGAATATTTGTTGAATAAATGACTAATGGTTTGTGTTTTAGTGAATGGTATGGATTGGACGTTTGGCCCCTCCAAATCTCAAGTTGAAATTTAATTACCTGGTGGGAGATGATTGGCCCATGCTGGTGGGCAGATCCCTCATGAGTGGCTTGCCACCCTCCCTGTGATAGTGAGTTCTCACTTTGTTAGTTCAGGAGAGAGCTGGTTGTTTGAAGGAGCCTGGACCCCCTCCTCCCTCTCTTGCTTCCTCTGTCGCCATGTGACCCGCCTGCTCCCCCCTGACCTTCCACCCTAATTGGAAGCTTCCTGAAAGCCCTCACCAGAAGCAGATGCTGGCGCCATGTGTACAGTGAGACAAATAAACCTCTTTTCTTTATAAATTCCCCAGCCTCAGGTATTGCCTTTATAGCAAGACAAAAGGGACTAACACAGTGAATTAAAAGGTTTGGAAGAGACAGAAGTTCTCCTTAGTTTATTTTTCTTTTCCGTAGGCGTACTTGCCTTTAGTGGGTTATGCTTTGTAAGATGTAAATGCTCTGTAGCCAAACTCATGTTCAAATCCCAGTCCCATTGCTTAAAATTTGTCTGACTTTGGGAAAGGTTTTTAACTAAACCTCTTTGAGCTCATTTCTTAAACATCATGAGACAAAATATCTACCTCTTCTACTTGTTACGAAGATTTGACAAGAACTCATATCTCTTACACCGCTGCTCACTGCCCAACAGACCATGGATGATCATTAAAAGTCATTTTTATTCTTCCCCAGTCCTTATACCCCTCAAAGCTTCTTCAGATATCCTTTAGAACAGGTTTTTCAAAAATCTGGACCCAGACAAGTCAAATAAACTGCATATGCGCACCCACCACTGTAATCTATAGATTACATTTTTGTCCAGCAATAGATAAAGTGAACTCATTTTTATTTTCTCATTCTGTAGACAAGTATAATACCATGACAGCAAGGTCACAGCTTATGTTAGGATGCTTCTGACCATAAGTAGAAAAAGAAAAAAAAAAAAAGGTCAATCAACGAAGAATGGCTTACACAATGAGGAAAATTTATAATTGCACATAATAAGTCCAGAGATGATAGGCAACATGAAGTCATCAAAGAGATAGAATCTAGCCAATTTGGTGGGGATAAGGAAAATTAGATTGAGAGAGAATAAGTCGTTACAAAGCTCCAGAGAAAAAAATCCTCATACAACCATGTACGTGTGGGTCTATGTCTGTGTGTGCTATCATCTCAGTGCAGTCATCCTCCTGTATTCTCGGGGGATTGGTTCCGTGATGCCTCTTAGATACCAAAATCCAGGGATGCTCAAGTCCTACATACAAATAGCATAGTATTTGCATATATCCTATGTACATCCTCTCACATACTTTAAATCATTTCTAGATTACCTATAATACCTCATACAGTGTAAACACTATGTAAATTGTTATACTGTACTGTTTTTAATTTTTATTGTTATTTATAGGATTTTTTTAAATATTTCATTCCATGTTTGGTTGAATCCATGGATGTGGAACCTATGATAGGGAGTGTCTACTGTATTTTATTCTTTTAAATTGAAACACTGCATGTTTCTTTTAAGTAGAATTTTGTGTATTCAGTTTTTTGGGTTTTTTTGGTCAATATCATTAGGCTGATGTCATGCCAATTTAAAAGTGATGGCCGGGTGCAGTGGCTCATAACTGTAATCCCAGTGCTTTGGGAAGCGAGGCGAGAGCATCACTTGAGGCCAGGAGTGTGAGAACAGCCTGGGCAACATGATGAGACCCCCATTCCAAAAAAAAATTTTTCAAAAACTGGCTGCAGATGGTGGCATGCAACTGTGGCACTAGCTACTCGGGAGGATGGGGCAGGAGGACCCCTTGGACCCAGGAGTTAGAAGCTGTAGTGAGCTATCATCACACAACTGCACTCCAGCCTGGGTGACAGCATGATCCTGCCTCAGAAAAAAGGAAGGAAGGAAGGGAGGGAGGGGATCTAAGTAATTAATAAAATCTAAAATAAAATTTATTTCTGCTTTAGTTATAGGAAGACTTCTGCTCTAGACAAGGCACACTTAGCATATGGAATACTATTCTTGGCACTCATAAAAAGAATATTCAATTTTGCCAACACAGCTGGTATTTACACTGCTGAGTCTACAGCCTTGACGGGATATATTCCTTTCAAATCTAGTTAAACTAAGGGCCCCAGGAAATATAGTTGCTAGTTGTGGTGGATACACTTGTGAATGTAACTGTAGAAAAGACTGTCGTTAAACAGAAACTGCTGAGAATCAAAGTCAACGCATATTAAAAAGAAGCAGGTAAGTAGTATCCAAAGATAGCCACTCCAGGATCTTGTCTCCTGGTTATTCCATCAAATGCTAATCGAGGTACTGCTGAGACGAGATTTTACAGATACAATTAAAGTCCAGAATCAGTTGACCTTAAGATACAGAGATTATCTTCATGGGCTTGATCTAATCACACAAGCCCTTTACAGAAGGGGAAATCAGAAAGAATCAAAGTGTGAGGAGGACTCAGGAGGCCTTGGCTTTGCTGGTTTGGAGACAGAGTAAACTCCCTGAGAAGGAAGCTGAGCCAGAAGCACTCAGCAAATAGCTGGCAAGGCAACAGGAATTTCAGTCCTCCAAGCACAGGAAACTGAATTTTTCCAACGACCTGAATGAGCTAGGAAGAAGGCTGCAAGGCTGAGATGAGAACCACAGCCAGCTGCCATTCTGAGTAGGAGACTGATCAGAGAACACAGCTAAGCCATGAGAGACTCTTGTGCCACAGAATTGTGACATAACAAATTTGTGTTGTTTCAAGTAACTAAGTTTATGGTAATTTGTTACATGGCAATAGAAAATTAATATGCAGGCCTTCTCCCAGGGCACTGTTGTCTTTTATTTTTCCGTAAATGTTTTTGGGTAGCTATAGAACTTAACTTTGTCATAATTGACAAAATGACCCTGCCCAGATGACCTTCTCTCTTACATAAAGTTGGGAAAATCCTTTTATGAAGGCTCTCCAAATGCAAGGATTCTACATGCATTCCCATAAAGGTTCAAAACTCAGGCCCAATCCCAAAAAGCATTCGGCTGCTAAATTTGGACGATCTCTTTTTGCAGAATCAGCATAAGTAACTTGAAGAAAGAATGTTAAAAAAAAATAAATAAAACTTGTATTGTGCTAGGACCTTTATATACGTAATGTTAATTAGTTCTCATTTCTTCACTATAAGACAATATTATTTCCCACATTTTTATAGACTGAGACTCAGAGCAGAACATTTCAGTGATTTCTTTGTTAGTAGTAGAGCTGCAACTTGAGCCCTTTTTTTTTTCTGTCTGCAAATCTCATGTAACTTCCGTTTTCCATATGGTCAGAGAGCAGAGCTGAAGGGAGGAGACCTTTGCCTTGCACTTTGGATTTCTACCTCATCCTAAGTGATCTTGAGCCCTCCCACAGCTCGGAATGTGTCTACATCCTCACGCTCAGGCAGCTGAGTTGAGTCTTGATCACCTAGCTCTCACTCCTTTTCTAGTGACAATATCTAGGGACGTCTTTCCCCACCTTTTTTTCTTTTTGATCTGCAATTCATATTTAACCACTTTGACCCCAGGAGTATGTTGAGAGAATACAGGAGGTGGTTAATGAAGATTTTAGATGCAGTGAAATACCCAATATGTTGATTATATCCAGTTTTTAGAGTTTATTTGGTTTTGTTCATATGTCATCTATTTTAATTTTCATTTGTTTTATTTACCTGCAATGTCAGTATTTCTTAGAGGTCAATATACATATGAGAAAACTTAAACTAAGAAAGAATAAATGATTTGCTATGTGTTCACACACCTAGGAATATTAGAATAGAAATTTATAGTCAGTTCTAGTTCTTAGTGATCAACTTTGATGCTCCGAAAATGGACAGGTTAATCCTATGATTTTTAAATAGCTTTTTGCAGATCAATTGTTGAATACACTAAAATTTTTTTGTGTTGAAATAAAAAGTTGAGTTTCTTTTTATCCTGGTGGTTTTCCCTTAATTTCTGTGATCGTACTTCATGCTGGATGGTCATGAGGGCACCCCAAACCCCATAACTGTCTTCGCCTTGGTCTTGGTCTTGGGTGCAACCAAGATTTTGACTTTGGAAGTTCTTCATAACCACTTAACAGACTCTAGCTGTGGCCACGGACAGAGGATTCTGCAGGAGAAAGTGGCAACTTTGAGAAGTATAGCACAGGGCCTCAACTAGACAGAAAGGAACAGGGAAATTACAGGAAGAAAATGTTTTAAGGTACGTGGAGTTCTAAAAACTTAAGCACAAGTTTGCAAGGACATTGCTAGAGCAAGTTCATTTTCTAATTTCTTAAAAGCTGAGAACTGACTAAATATTTATTTGCCCATTCAGGTTAAGCATTTTTAATACTCCCTGTTCTAACTACTGCTGGGTTCTGCAAAGGTTGGTCCCTGCCTTCAAGGTTTTACCAACTCTAAAGGGAGCAGAGAAGTCCACAAACGGAATCTGGCACTGTTAGCAGCACAGATTGTAGGACTGCACCATTTAAATTTTGAAAATTCTCCTGCAATTGTAGAATGCCAGGGCATCTTTAAATTTTCATGCTACATGCTAAATAATATTCTGACTGATACACCAAGCATAAGGCCATGTATGTCCCCCTCAGCACCAGGGTAGGGATGAGGGCATAGATGCTTAAAAGTTGTGACATTACAGGTATCATAAAAGCTCCCTGAATAGCTATTAATTAGTTTATTTAGTTAGTTTTTTTCCTATTAAATATTTATATTAGATATTTTTTTTTGATTTCTGAAGAGGTATCTCTAAATATTTAGTAACAGCTCTGAATCTGAGAAGAGGACATATACCAGAAGAGAATGATTTAGGAGAAGAGGAAATTTCAGCTAATAGACTGGATAAATATTATCAGAGTGGACAATATTATGACTATACTATTATATATCTGATTTACATACCAATGAAACAATTTCTAGTGCATTTCACCAGAGCTCTGACAACTTTCAAGGAAATGCTGAAAGGTTTCCTTATGAGGTGAAAGTATAAGAACTTATGCTATACTTCACAAAATAAGTTCCTTAGCAATTTCCTATGCTTATATGAATCTTTCTCCAAAGCACCACTCCCAACACTTTTCATGACAACTGTATTTCTAACATATTCCTATAAGCATTGCTGGGAAAAACTTTCATTCAAATTAATGACTAAAAGGGCTCCTGGCTTCCTACTGACATTTATTTCCAGGATGGTGGCCTTTATTCTTTTCAGTTTTCATTTACAATTATGGTATTCCCCTGTCTTTTAGGGTAAAGTCTGATGATATTAGATAGAATGAATTCAATTTATAATGCTAGAGGAGGCATAATTCATATCTGCTTTATGAGCTTATTGAATTTTATCGGACCTGTGCTATCCTGGGTTCAGCCACTTTGACAAATATGATTTAACCCTGGTATATCCACACTGATGTTACAGTGACCCGTTGTATGCTGGAGTTCTGTTTACCAAATTCTAGATTGTACTATTGTACTAACAGTTAATACTCAATGAGCAAATATGATGTGCAAGGTAGAGGGCTAAGATAGCAGCATAATACACATTATCTTATTGATTCTCATAACAACTTTCTGAGGTCAATGATTGTCCCAATTTTATAGAGGAAAGCAATGAAATTTAGAGAGATTGAACAGTTTGCTCAAAGTTTCTCTTAAGTGGTAGAGCGAGGATTCAACCCAGGTCTTCTGCTTAACTCCGGAGCCCAAGAATGTAAGCATAGCGCTAGGTTACTCTAAATACTACCTGACAAAAAAATCAGCTATTGAGTATGGACAAGAAGGCATCTGTGGTGCAGAAGCATAGCCTAGACCTCAGGAAACCTAGACCCAAGGAAAAGCTCAGCAGCCCACTGTGTAGCTGTGGTCAGTTATGGAACCTCCTCAACCTTGACTTTTTTTACCCCTAATATGGGTCGTTGAACTGGATTGTCTCTATAGTTGCTTTAAACGCTTCAGTTTCCTGATTCTGTGATCTATAGACTGTGCTCTGCCATTTTCTAATCATGGGAATGTGGGCAGTTTCTCTAAGTGGTCATTTGTGAAATGAAGATGATACTGGCCTCTGTCCGTTCACGTGAAATAACCCACATAAAGCATAGAACACAATGCCTGAAGCACAGAAAATGCTCGTATGTATTAGCGTATCGGCAGCAGCTTCAGCATCCTCATCATCACACTGTTTATTATAAAATACTAATACTTTATTAGTATTGATATTAGCAGTAGCAAAGTATCCATTGTACATCTACAACTGATCTTGGCCTTCATGCATGTCATGCCATGACCTGAAAGGACTGAAAAGGGCCTTTAGAGAACACAGCTTTAAGGCCCCAAAAGACAACTGTCTCTGCACCAAATGACAAATCCTTGGCAGTTATGGGCTAAGGAAACCTCATTCCACATTTATTGCATTCTGATCATATCATGATGAAGGGTTTAACAAGCAGTAAAGGAAAATGCAGTAGTCATCACAGATTAATATACCAGCTAGCAGAGTGTCAGGAACCTGAGCTTCTTAACATTTGATGAAGTAGTTCATTTAACCTGTCCTAAAACCCAGAACCTTTTCCACAGCACTTTACTGTCGAGTCAGCTACAATAAAGAGTAAAGTATATGTGGTTCAGAGGAAGGTGGAGAGGTCCTTACTGGACTAAAGGCAAAAATTTCTAAAAAGAAGTAATTAAAAATTTTCCTCAAATCTCTGAAGCTACAACTCACAATGAATATAAATATTTTTAATCAGTGCCCTTAGTGTTGATTGAAATAGCTTCCTTTCAAAAATGGCTCTCTCCAGCATAGCCATGACGGGTGGCTCTGGGTGCAAACGCACATTCTACATCTTCCCAAAAAGGAGCATTTCCACCAACGACTCACCAAAAGGCCACCTTTTCAATATTAATGTGAAAAAAAAGACAATAATCCAGAATGCAAGATAGCATTGCAATTAATGGAGTCAGGGAGACATGAGTTTGATTCCAGTGAACTTTATATTCCACAAAAGCAAAAATGGGATATTTTAAAACTTACTCCTGTATCCTCAGTGCCCAGAATTGTAGAAGAAACATAGACCATTTCCTGACATATAGAAGGCACTGAATAATTATTTGTTGAAAGAATAAGTAAATAGATGGCTCTGTCCAAAACTGTGTGACTCACACAAGTTACTTAATTTCTCTGAGCTCAGGTCCACCTTTCAGGGTAGGTGAAAAAGTAAAAAGAGATGATATACATCAGAAAGCATTGAGTTGTTTATTTTATACTCAACAAACACCATTATTATTATGGTGATGTGGTCCATGTGATTGACATCATAGCATCCTTATCTGCATGAAAAACAGGCAAATGGCTTTATCCCTTCGAGAGATCTGTCCAAATGCTTCAATGTCCTCTGGTAATTTTCAGAATGTTTTTTCTGGGATTAGTCATAAAAAAAAAAAAGGACAGGTGCAGTCACATATGTACACACTAGAATATTAATTATATCATTATTCCTATATAGTGCAAAAATGCTGAAATTGCCTCAATGTGCAACAATATGGTAAGTTCAATGGATGAATTATTATGCAGTCATTAAAAATTAGGACATGAAAATTGTTCAGGATATTTTGTAAAGTTCAAAAAGATAAAATATTATATTTTATATATCTTAATTTTATTTGTGCAATATATATATGCATAGATAAGAGACCAAAATAATCTTACAGTAGTAGGACTATGGATGATTTTTATTTATTTTAGTTTTTTTCTATAAAGAGCATATTTTCATGGAATAATCATTTGTTAATAATCAGACAAAATGTCATCAGAAAATATAATATAGAAGCCATAAGAGTTAATAGAAGGTTACAGCAAATTCTCAAAAGATAGATGTGGCCAGGTGTGGTAGCTGACACCTGTAATCCTAGCACTTTGTGAGGCTGAGGTGGGAGGATCACTTGAGGTCAGGAGTTGGGGACCAGTATGAGCCACATAGTGAGACCCTGTCTCTACAAAAAATAAAAGAAATTAGCTGGGCATGATGGCACGCACCTGTAGTCCCAGCTACTCAGGAGGTTGAGGCAGGAGGATTGCTTGAGCCCAAGATTTTGAGGTTGCAGTGAGCTCTGATCATGCCACTGCACTCCAGCCTGGGCAACAGAGGGAGACCCTGTCTCCAAAAAAAAAAAGAGATGAATGAGATTTTCTTCACTGTTTCTAAACCTGGGAGCTCTACTGCATCTCGGATCCTTCCTCTTAGGAAAGCCTAATGAAAAAATTCATACTCAGATGTTTAAGTTTCATGGTATTTGTTTACTTGAAAATATTAGCCTTTAAAAATGGTGTCAGGGGAAATGGAGACAATTTATACCGCTAAATGAGTTGATAATGGTCATGTTAAAGCATCAGTTGCAGAACTATTTCAGAGCACAGACACTTGGAATATCTGTCAAATATGCCACAGGAGCAGATATTCCTAACTCTTTACCAAATCTGTATTCTTGTCTTCTTCCTGGACACACAAGACTTCTCATTTTCTTTGGGATAATTGTATTAAGTGATTTCTAACTAAAAGAGCAAGAGTGGAAATGATGTGTACTACTGCAAGACCTGGCCCATAAAAAGCTTCCATGCACTCTTTTCAATGTTCTTTTTCTCCTTGTGATTGAGTCAGTCACAGAGACTATAGAAGCCACATGTTGAAGATAACTCAGTCTTCATTAGCCTCTGTCCCTTAATGACTCCAAAAAGAAGAACTATCAATTAATCTACACATTCACCCAAGACTGTTATGAAAGCAAGAACTATACCACATTCCTTTTAGTTTGTTAAATGAGTTGAATAATCCTAATCTGAAAAGTAAAATGTTCTAAAATCTGAAACTTTTTGAGTACCAAAATGATGCTCAAAGCAAATGCTCATTGGACCATTTCAGATTGGAGCATTTCAGATTTCAGATTTTAGGAAGGTTCAACTGGTAAGTATAATGCAAGTATTCAAAAATCCAAGAAAATCTGAAATGCAAAACACTTCTGGTCCAAGTATTGCTGATAAGGGATACTCAAGCTGCATATTTGGAGGCCTACTTGTTACAGCAGCAAAAGTTAACCTAACTGATACAGCCATGTTGTTTATGGTGTATAATTTGCTGTACACGCAACCTGACCAAATTCATTGTTGATGAAGGGGTGGAGAGACCATTTTGTGAAGAGAACACTCCGCAAAAGAGGTGACGAAAAAGGTGGAGGATAAGTCATATGCACTGTCTTGTAAATCACTAGAGTCCTACAGTTTGTTTAATTTTTCTCACCTGAAGGTAAAAAAAAAGTACAATGGTTTCAGTAAGGAGTCTCTAAAATAAACTAAAGATCATCATTCTCTGAATTGATTTTTTTTTATCTTGGTCTTGGTCTTTGCTCTAGTCTGAATGTTTGTGTATCCCAGAATTCATATGTTGAAATCCTAACCCCCAATGTGATGATATTAGAAGGTGGGGCCTTTGGGAGGTGGTTAGATCATTTGGGTAGAGCCCTCATGAATGGAATTAGTTCTCTTATAAAAAAGACCCCCACAAGC
>CAUYSK010110429.1:0-53843 GCA_963575035.1 Avahi laniger
TGTTTATATTATTATAAAACTTCAATTTATAATGTCCCAAGGCTATAATGTTTTTGACATAGCTCTTTTCAGTGTTTTTTTTTCTTAAATACAAGTTTTTACTATGCTTTAGATACAAGTGATAGAAGAGCATCTCATCTAAAATGATGTACAAAATGTGATCATATTCCTGGATTAAACTTAAGCCCATTATCCAAAGTGAGGCACCACAAGATCAGAAGAATGGGCTCCACTTGTACTTGCCATCAAATTGGTACTAACTGGTGAACACTAGGGGACTCATGTGGCAGTAATAGTCTCCAGGGATTAGGGGGATGGGGGGGTAAAACTGCAACTAAAGGACATGGGAAGCATTGTAGCAGGGAAGGGCATGCCTCTAACCCTTGCTTGGGTGAGGCAAAGACATAAAGTGTAAGTAACCTTAATGTTTGTACCCTCATAATACCCTGAAATTAAAAAAAATAAATTGATAATAGATGCTGCCTTTGGGGACTTGGGTGGTTGAGGATTGGATTGGGTGGGACCACTTCCATTTTTTCTGTATATTCTTAATGTATTTTGTACCATGTGCATGCAGTGCTTGTTCAAAATTAAAAACATTTTAAGTCAATGAAAATTTAACCAATGCATTTGTTCCTCAATATATATGTGTGTATGTATGTATACATGCCCATAAGTATTAGATTGATTTAAATGGATATATTTTTCATATGTTACGTCTTTCTAAATACAATTCAGAAACAGTGACAGACTTAGTCTTATATTTTATATTGCCTTACCTAATGAATAGTTACAGGGCCTTATCTGTGGGACCAAGATTGGTGGTAAACTTGTTAATTTTTTCTTTCTTTATTCTTTTATTGGTTTCTTACTGTGATGTGCGTCTTTATTACTGTTATCATTTTGAGAATTCCCAATAATGAATACCTAATATGAGTATCATCTAGTTTCTCAATTAGCCCGTTTTTCTCCCCCAGGGACAAAAGTGGCTCTAAATCCAGCACATGCACATAGAAGCAAGTTAAAGGATTTAATATGAAGCACAGAAGCAGATAGTGCCAAATAGCAAGCAGTAGTTGGTACACATTTGTGAGTAAAAATTTTCTCTTTTGGCTCTATTAGTCTTTAAATCATCTGCATGCCAAATCCTTAAAGATTTATGTCCCCAAAGACATTTTGGTAAAAAATAAAAGAAACTATTAGCAGTGATTATCAAACCAGTTGTCAGGACTTAGCAGGATAACCAACTGCTAAGAACTCTCCTAAGCATCCAGGGATGAGGAACCTGTGGCCTTCTGATTTCAAGATTATTCTTTTTTAAGCACCAAAGGAGGCAAGAAAAGCGTCTTGTTTTTCTGCTGCACCCCTTTTAATAGAAGGGTTTATTCTGTAAAGTTTGGGTTCAGTCAAAAGGCCACTCTTTAAGGACCTAGAAGGCCACATGGGACCTTAAGGCTGCAGATTCAGACTACGTCTCTGTCATGGAGTTTAGGAAATATCCCTGCTATCATAAAGACATTTCTACTCTCTTTAATTTTTTATTGCCATTAATTTATATATAATATTGTTTGCTGAAAATTTAGTGTAATATGCTTTTTGAAATTTATTTCCTGTTAAAGAAATGATTGCTTACATACCAAATTTTTAGGCTACCTCAGATATATTTACTTTTTACCCTTTGCGTTCTCTTCGTGATTTCCTCATTTGTGCTTAGTCTAAAAAAAAGAGTTTTTTCCCCCTTCTGAATATAATGATTAGAGGAGTTGAACTTCATTGTTTTTTTCCAGTATAACTTCACGTTTGTATATACATTTGGTAGAGCTATTCTTTGTACTGTTTGCACAATCATAAAACAGGCTATGCTTAAAACCATCTTTGTGATTTTCAAGGCATAAAATAACTGTTCAGGAGAGATTTGAAAATTGGTTTCTCAGACAAAGCCCCAAGCCATGTTCAAATCCAAAAATAATTTTAATTAGATATTCACTTTTATTCATAGTTTTCTTATGAAATGAATTGTTGAAATACTGATTTTTATTCTTTCTTTTTTACAGCTGGAAAAGCAGTGTCCGTGTTGTTATGTACACCTCCAAAAAAAAAGTTCAGATCTGTAGGGGAATTGTTGTGTAAAGTAAACTGAACTACAGGGTAGCAGTATTTTAATAGCTATTGTAGACATGTATTTACTGTATTAAAATGAGTAAAAGAGCAAGCAGTGACACACCACTAGGAAGGTCAGTGAAATTTTATTCAGTTGAGCTGGTGTTACAGGTTTGAGAGACAATGGCTTTAAAGCTGATGGCCATAGGCTGACCATGATCTTTTACACTTTTATTGGCATTTTGTATTTTGGGGCAACATTATTTCTGCTGCGTTTCACTGGGATCATGGATCCTTCTCCAATTTAGAAGGTTACCCAATGCATTTGTACTGTCTTTCCCTTTAAAGGCATGTGAAGCTTTTAAAAAAATATACATGTAAATATGATATTAAATACAAATTAATAATGTAAAACTTCCTCCAAAAATGAATGCATATGTTAGGATTTATTAAAACAAATTTATATTTGGTATTCATTGCATCTCAGTCATTAGATACATATTCAATAAAAGTTTTAATTTCTGTGATGTGATTTTCAGGGGTTGCATCTTTTTTTAGTAAATTCAGAATTAACCTTATTTACCTTGTGAGTCTGATTTTTATCATTTAAAGGTTTTATTTTTTTCATGCATGACAGCAATTTCTAATTTTATTTTTGTAGAGTTCAAGCAGCTTTCCCTCAAATAGGTTAGAAAATTTTAATTTAAACTCTATTTCAGGCATTTTTTGAGTTATAAACAGAGTGTATATTTTTGTTTATGCAGAGAGAGTATGTGTGTATGTGTATGTATACATAATTTTTAAAATTTGCTCCTAAGCAGTATCCTTAAGTACAATTTCGGCTGATAAGTAAGAAAACATTTTGTTTAGGAAAACATTTTCTTCAGTCTTTTATTTTTCCTTTGTATGTATTCAGTATTTGCTAATGAGAAGTTTCCTTTTGCTCTTTCTGTAAGATAATGTCTTCTAACTTCACTACATAGAGGAGACTGGCATTTTAATACTGGATCATCCCTGTCTTTAAATTTTTCTCTCACAGGGTGAGTGGGGCAGCATTTCCTTCTCCCACTACTTCTGAGATGGCGGAAATTAGTCGAATTCAGTATGAAATGGAATATACCGAAGGTATTAGTCAGCGAATGAGGGTCCCGGAAAAGTTAAAAGTAGCACCACCAAATGCTGACCTGGAGCAAGGATTCCAAGAAGGAGCTCCAAATGCTAGTGTGATAATGCAGGTTCCAGAGAGG
The DNA here is from genome assembly GCA_963575035.1 of Avahi laniger. Classification (NCBI taxonomy): domain Eukaryota; kingdom Metazoa; phylum Chordata; class Mammalia; order Primates; family Indriidae; genus Avahi; species Avahi laniger. The sequence continues at coordinate 3,348 of CAUYSK010110429.1, forward strand.
ATTGTTGTAGCAGGTATTTCACATTTATTTAGAAAGTTGCCTGATAAATCTTCATTTTATATATTTTTATGAAAACTTTTAGGTTTTTCAAAATATTATCTAGAAAAGGAGTTGGGAAACTCAACTTTTATCTTTTTGAAATTTTTATTCATTATAATAGTCTGAATTTCAAACAGCATTTTTTTTTTTTTAAAGATAACGTCTTGCTCTGTCATCCAGGCTAGAATGTGGTGGGCTGATGATAGCTCACTGTAGCCTTGAACTCTTGGGCTCAAGGGATTCTCCCACCTTGGTCTCCCAAAGTACTGGGATTACAGACACGAGCCACTATGCCCAGCTCAAACAGTATTTTTTAATAATCCAACTAATTATGGAGGTTTTACATACATAAAACATATACATTTTAAGTGGATACTTGATGAGTTTTGACAAATGTGTATGCCCATGTAACCACCACAGTCCAGATATAGAACATTTTTGTTACCCCAGAAAGGTTCTCTTGTGTCCCTTCTCAATCAGTCCCTACCCCACCACTCTAGGCAACCATGATCTCCTTCCTATAACCAAAGACTAAATTTGTCTTTCCTAGAGTTTCATAAAAATGGAGTCATAGAGTATATGCTCTTTTGTCTGGATTCTTTTGTTCAATGTAATGTTTTTGAAATCCTTCCATGTTGTTGCAGGTATCAGTTGTTCATTCCATTTCATTACTGCATAATATTTCACCGTTTGGGTATACCGTAATTTGTTTATCCATTCATTTGTTGATGGATATTTGTGGTGTTTCCTATTTGAAGTTGTTAGGAATAAAGCTGTGTACATTCATGTACAAGTCTTTGCGAGGTCATATGTTTTCCTGTCTTTAGGAGTGAAATTGCTAGATCATACTATAAGTTATGTTTAACCTTTTGAAAAGCTGCCAAGTTATTTACCGAATTGTTGTACCATGTTAAATTCCAATCAGTGATGTATGAGAGTTTCATTTGCTCCATATCCTTGCCAACTTTTTGTATTGTCAGTCTTTTTAATTTTCACTATTTGAGTGGATATGTAGCATCTTATAATTTTAATTCTGTTTCCCTGATGTTAATAATTTTGAACATTTGCCTGTGTGCTTCTGGCTATTTATAGATCTTGTTTGTGAAGTATCTACCCAAATGTTTTGCCAGTTTGAAAAATTGGGTGCTTTAAAAGTTGTTTTTTTTTTTTTTTTTTTTACATATTATGGGTACCAGTTCTTTGTCATCATGTATTATATATTGCATAATTTCTTTATCATTTCTGCACCACAATGTTAAATATTAGTGAATTGTCAATTATTATGCTGAAAGCGTATTTTTAAAGAAACTAATGTTTATTGGGTAGGTTAATAATCCAAAAGTGGGAGAAGGTAAATATATTTTAACAAAATCACTATCTTTTTAAAATCTCCTCCCTTTCCTTCCCCTCCCCACTCCTTACTCTTAGGAAATAATGAAGACATTTCATTTTCAAGACCAGCAGATCTTGACCTTATTCAGTCAACTCCCTTTAAACCTCTGGCACTAAAAACACCACCTCGTGTACTTACACTAAGTGAAAGACCACTAGATTTTCTGGATTTAGAAAGACCTCCTACAACCCCTCAAAATGAAGAAGTAAGTAGATTTTTCACATCACCAGAATTTGAAATAATATAGACAAAAAGGAAAGTTGAAAGAGGCATTAAGAAGCTATAAATCATAACATTAGTACTATATAATTAAGCTTTCCATATGGAATATTGACTAATATCAATTTTGATTTATAAATACTCCAAATAAAATGTTATGCTGTTGCTTTTTATTTAGCTATTATATTTTAGGAAAATGAAAATTTTATGGAAAATATTATTAGCATTGTCTCGAAGAAAGAGCTTTTATTGCTAGGTGTTAACATTTTAAACATTACAGAAAAAGTTGAGAAGTTTAGCAATAGAAAATTAATGCATCACTTTGTTATAAAATCATTTTGGCAAATAGGGCAAAGAAAGCTATTTTTGCTTTGATACTACACATTCTTGTTACTTGATGAAAGGTTTGTACTGAGTTAGCTGCCTTCCACATAACATGTTGACTTAAATATAGCAGTATGGACTGAAAAGGTGTTAGTAACATAGTTTAAATCTTGCATCTGCTGTTGATTCAGAGCTAATCTTTTGAAGCTTTTTTTCTTTGAATTCCAAAAAGATTTCTGTAGTTGCATCTTTCTTGTATAGCTTCTGAACTTCTAATGTGTTGTCATGAGGCTAGTATAAGACAATGTGTAAGCAAAAGTTTTTACTAATAATGGTACTGCTTGAATCTGATTTCATTTTTCATATAGTCCTTTCCAAAGAGGGTAAAACACCTATATAACCTAGGACAATGCAATTTTGTAGAACTAGGTGTGATCTTTTCTTAGGTTGTAAGTTTCTGCTGAGATAATTGAGGTAACCTAGCTAGGTTGGAATTCTAGATATTTGCTTGGTGCAAAGCACTAAATTTGAGTGTTTACATGGCAAAAGGCACTAAGATACTTGCAGAATTTTATTTATTTAACAAACATTTTTTGAGCTTTTATGTGTGAGATACTATACAATATAAGAATGAATGAGATGTAGTTCCTGCTTTCAGAAGTTTGCTTTCTGCCTAGTTACAGCAAGAAAAGGTTACCAGGATTGCCCTTAGTAGATCCAGGCTTTAAGACTATATGGGGTTCACTCCTGCATTAATTTTGATAGTCAGATGTGATAAATGCCCAGAGTGTATAGCACTGGGATAAAAAACTATGGCCGAGAGTTAGACCTAATTTTAAAGGCCTACCTTGCCACTTACTAACCACGTAACTTTGGGCAAATTATTTATCAGTTACCTCTAAAGATAAGAACAGTGCCAAGTGCATAAGATTATTGTGAGAATTAAATATAATAACACATGCAATATGTTTAGAATTTGTTCTACTTCATGTTAAAAGCTCAATGTGTATAAATGTTATTGTTAGGAAAAAGTTAAAATCCTGTGGCAGGAGCCAAATCCTGAGACCTAAGAGAGGAGTTTCTGAGATTAGTGCCAGCTGCCTATTGAGAGGAATGCGAAGTTGATGGTTTGTACTTCAAAGTTATAGGAGGGTCCGGTAGCCCTCAAGAGGCAATCAACCAATGAGTAGGAGAGAAAGGAGGGAGAGAAATCCAGAGTTCTAGCAGCTTCTAAAAATAGCAATGGAAGGGCAGTAAGGACCTGAATCCTGATAACATTGATGATTCATTCATATACTACTCAGAATCTATAAACTGGGATCCCCAGAACCATTTGTTCTGTAGTAATCATTCTGCAGTGGGTGCAAGATTGCTCTGCCTCAGCACGGTTGGCATTTTGGACTGGAGAATTCTTTGTTATGGTGAGGGCTGTCCTTTAGCACTGTAGAATGTTTAACAACATTCTTGATGTCTATGTATAAGATGCTGTTAGCATCCTCCAAGGCATGACAATCAAAAATGTCTCTAATAGTCAAAAGGTAGAAGTAACTGAAATGTGTGTCAGCTGATGAATGGATAAGCAAAATATGATATATCCATGTAGTAATCATTATTCAGCCATTAAAAAAAATGAGGCTGTGGTTAAAAGAAAGAAAGAAAAAAAATGAGGCTGGGTGCGGGTGGCTTATATAAGTCTGTAATCCCAGTGCTTTGGGAGGCCAAGGTGAGAGGATCCCTAGACGCTAGGAGTTTGAGGTTGCAGTGAGCTGCAGTGATGCCGCTGTACTCTAGCTGGGGTGACAGAGTGAGACTCTGTCTCAAAAAAAAAAGAAGCCAGACAGAAAAGGTTATATATTGCATCGTTCTACTTACATGAACTATCGAGAATAGGCAAATCCATAGAGACAAAAGGCAGATTAGTGACTGCCAGAGGATTGAGGGAGAGGGGAATTAAGAGTGACTGCTTAATCAGTATTGGGTTTCCCTTTGGGGTGATGAAAATGTTGTGGAACTAGATAGTGGTGATGATTGCACAACATTAGGAGTGTACTAAACACCAGTGAATTGTATAATTTAAAATGGTTAAAATTGTAAATTGTACGTTATATGTGTTTTACCACAATAAGAAAGAATCTCCATACACTGCCAAATGTCCTCTAGAGGACAAAATCATCCCCTGCTGAGAAACACTGGCCTATGTCAAGAAAGGAGACTACCAGGAGAAGACTTATGAGGAAGGCTATAAAATTGTTGTCTAAAAGCCTGACTGATGCAATGATAAATTTGTAAAAGGCAGCTATACCTGGTGTTCTTAAACTTGCTTAAAAAACCCAAGTCAGCCTATGAGGAAGGCTTAAAACGTGACATAAATAATACCCTAGCTCAAAGAAGCTTTTAAAATCTGGAGGCTTGGCTGGAAGTGAGGAAATTAATGAATCCTTTCAATGTGCCTAATTTCTATAAATACTTGGAAAGCTCTAGGACAAGACCATTGCTTGGTGATTCTGCCTACAGGGAACTAATAAAGCAACTATGCAATAAACCATGTGATCTGGGCATGAAACTACAAAATACTCAAATCATGACAACTCTCAATGTTCTTGTGGTAGATCAGACAGTGTGAATGATTGATTAGGAAGAGGCTGTGACACTGATACTACCTCCTCCTCTCAAAAAGGAGCCCTGACTGGAGCCAGAGAACAAGGAAGAAGAACTGCAAAGAAAGAGTTGGAAAAAGATACCTGTAAGAAGATTTGACACAGCCTTGAACGATGTGACTAAGTCAAAAATTTGGACTCCACCATTATATCCTATCAATCAAGCAGTAGTACACTTTGAAAAGATGATCTGCAATAAATGCCAAGAGCTTCGTGAGACATATGAAAAGAAAACAGATTGGTCTAAAGATAGATTGTAAGATCTCTTGGCCAAATTGGCAACTCTTACTTCAAAGAAGTACAAGAATGCCATCCATTTCTATAATAAATCTTTGGAAGAACACTGAACCCCAAATATACCCAAGAACCTTCAATAGCTAGAAATGATCTGGAAGAAGCAAAATTGGCCTATATAAACCCCTTCCTGATTTTGAAAGAGAAGAACAAAAGGCAATGAATATTTTCAGAAAGGGTACTATGTCTAAGCCATGCGGGCATTATACAGAAGCCATCGAATGGCATCCATAGAATGCCAAATTCTGCAACAATCATGTACAACGTGTACAGCCAGAGCTCAAGGAGTGGGAGAAATAATATCTACCTAGAACCAACCTCATCACAGATTACGCTTGGAAAGCAGTCTTGGAATTTGAAGGATAATACAAAAGCCATGGATATCTGACAGAAGGCTCTAGACTTATAATCCTACTGTAAGGAAGCAGCAGATGGTTATCAGATGGCCCACTTCAATTGACATGACAACCCTGAGGATATGAAGCAGAAGACCATAGCTGACCTGAAGTGTTACAAGTCACTTAGCAGTATGGCACATCCTAAAACAAATGCAGGATTCTGGGACACTTAGTGAATACTTAAAAGGGTCCTGCAGTAACTCAGAAAATCAAGAACCTGATGGATGTGGGCCTGATCACAATTTGACGATGGTTTATTTAACTCCCTTTCCTTGACCCTCATCTATGGAAAGAGGATCTGGGACTGCAATGAACAGCATGGAGCAGAAAGTCTGGAGAGAAGAGAAAAAAGAAAGAACAACTTAATTGTATTTGTATAAACACATTCATCCATGGAAGATTCAGAGATGTGTGTTCACATTGTTTGTATAGCTACTGTTTCATGGCCCTCTTAGCACGGACATGATCCCTTCACTGCTAACATATTGTTCCATGTTTTCTCCTCTTAACCTGCAATTACTGGTTCAACTCTTCTCCCCATAGTTGCTTTTTGCCTCAATATGGCAGTAATATCAAGCTCAATGTCTATGTTATATTTTAAATAGGATTTCAGATGGTAAAAATAGCAGTAGACTTAGGATCCTCTAGCTTCTCAGGCTGTATTGAAGTCATGGATGTATTTGTTTTCTTCCATCATTTCCTGTTCTGCTTAATGTTGTCACGACATAGCAGTAGGAATGGTTCTGAATTAATAGACAAGTCATCCTGATCCCTGCTCTGTAGAATAGCTGTTTTACTGTAGGGAAAACAACCACAACTCTACAGTAGTTAGGAAGGCAAGTATCCATGGGATTCACACAGACCAACCTGCTCACTGTATGTGAATAAAATGCACTTAGTTTTTGGAGATGTTATATTTTATATATTGTTGCTTAAAGGTAATTTTGGGGACTAACCTTAAAAAATTCTTGCAGTAGGCTCCAAAGTTGATATCTCTGTTTTCAGATTATTTTTTTCCCCTTTGCTTAGATGGGCAATAATAAATAACCATAACCAAATTAAAACCATGCTCTGAAATTATGGGTTGCATAGTGTGGTTTTAAGTTTTGTTGGCATGAAATACAGGATCTATTCTGCTTTGATGATGGTGCATATAACCTGATAATCTACTCCCAAGTCTTTTTAAAATACCTATATAGATTGGTATTTTTGAAAATTTTAATTTTCAGATCTTTTGATTCACATACTAGGTGTCCTTTGTGATAAAGTTTAAATTTTTTTTAACCATGAAGTTGCTATGGCTGTTTCTAGTTTAAAAAAAAAATATTTCTAAACAAGCAGGAAAGGTAGTGATTACCACTGTCCTAGTTATCTATTGCTGTATATAACAAACTACCCTAAATTTGGTGGCTTAAAATAAACAAAATTATTTATTTTGCACTTGGATTTTGTGGGTTAGGAATTTGCAGTGGGCATGATGGGAAAACTTGTTTCTGATCCACAATGTCTGGGCCCTAAGATTAGAAGTTTCAGAGGCTAAGAATGATTCAGCAGCTGGAAGCTGCAGGCATCTGAAGGTCCACTCACATGTCACTTGATGTTAGATGTTGTCTTGGACCTCCGCTAGGGTTGTTGGCTGATGCACCTGTACTTGGCCTTGCTGTGTGGCTGCTTGGGTTTCCTCACATTATGGTGCCTTTGTTCCAACCATGAACGTGGGAGTGGGGGAGAAGCTGTATTGTTATTTATGACCTTGCCTCAAAACTCACATTGCATCATTTCTACAGCAGTCACTAGGCCACTCAATTTCTTTCTTGCTTGCTTTTTTTAACCCCCAATTTTAAGGGAAGGGAACATAGATCCTATCTCTTAATGGAAGAAGATCAAAGATACATTTTATAAGAGGAGCATTGTGGAAGTAGAGATTGTGGCCATTCTGGAATGCTAAAACCATTAAGCTAGAAAGATCCTTTTTTTAGTCTAATTTTCAAAAATATTCAAATCTGAATTTGTTTTAACCCTAGAAGTTAGAAACATTTATTTGTAGTACAGTTACATTCCATTTCCTACAATATATGTGCTTTTAAAAATAGGCCAGGCGCGGTGGCTCACGCCTGTAATCCTAGCACTCTGGGAGGCTGAGACAGGAGGATTGTTTGAGCTCAGGAGTTCGAGACCAGCCTGAGCAAGAGCAAGACCCCGTCTCTACCAAAAATAGAAAGAAATTAATTGAACAGCTAAAAATATATATAGAAAAAATTAGCCGGGCATGGTGGCGCATGCCAGCGGTCCCAGCTACTCGGGAGGCTGAGGCAGGAGGATTGCTTGAGCCCAGGAGTCTGAGGTTGCTGTGAGCTAGGCTAACGCCACGGCACTCACTCTACAAAGTGAGACTCTGTCTCAAAAAAAAAAATTTTTCTATAAATTGTTCTTATAAATAAGTATATAAATTATAAATAATAATAATTGTACAAAGATTGATACTTAAAGAGAAACCAGAGTACCTTTCATCTTAAAGTAAACAGGCATTCCTAAATTTTTCTGCATTATAGTAAGTAGAGGTTTTTTGTTTTTTTTTTTTAAACCTTTCTGTAAGACACATGCCTGGCAGCAATTCTTGGTTGCTTTTTCTTGGTTATGTTCTTTGTAAATTTTGTGAGTAGCATTGGATTAAAGTTCTTTTGATGCTAAGCAGCTACTAGGCTACTGAGAATATATTATTTCCTTCCCTTTCTTTGTGCCTTAGCAGATCCGTGCAGTTGGCAGGCTAAAGAGAGAGCGCTCTATGAGTGAAAATGCTGCTCGCCAAAATGGACAGTTGGTCAGGAATGATTCTATGTGAGTGGAACCACTGAATATTGTATCTCTTTTGTAAGTTTTCTCAGTGTGTTGTCTATACCCATCTTTTTCTAAATAATTACTTTCCATAGTTTTTAAAATCTGTTTTACATTTTTGGAGTACTTTTTATAGTCTTGAAATCTGGCCATTTGTTAGTCGTGAGAAAATTTCAATAATGCTATCCTCTTCTATGTGTGTGATATTCTTCTGTAAGTATGATTTGCTTTTTTGGGAAATCATCTATAAAGAATGCTTAAGACCAATTGATAAATGTAAGTGCTCAATTATGTACAGTCTTTAAAAATGTTTAACTAGCCTGTAGATTGAAAAATAAAAAAAGAAAATTCAGTACAGAATATCTTTATTTTCAGTTTATTTAAGTTGTCATAGATTGTGAACTAGTGCTTTCTACCTCTACTTCTAATGAGCTATGGTAAACAGTGTAGCATAGACTAGTGGCGTTCTCTTTCCAGGAATATTTTTTAGCTTTCTACCTACCGATTCATTGAATTATTAGGTCCCGCTCATTTTTAAAAAATACAAGCATGTTGTTTAATGCATTAACTGCCACATGAGTTGTAGTTAAATCACACTGGTTTTGAGCCTGGGGCTTTGTGAAGCATATGTAACTCACACGTCTCTTTACCTTAGGAGCCACGTGAACTATTTTTCAAGTTGCATATAACATGCACAGAAAACAATAAAAAATAACATTTTTTTTATTAAATTAGAAAGGAGCATTTCGTTTTCAAAATTTTTATTCTGTTTTCATAATAAAACACCGTGGCCCCAAGGAAAAAAAATTTTTTTTCTATTGTGGCAGTCAATGTGTTAAAGGACTATTTGTTTAAACCATTCTTTCTCATTTGGATATATTACCATACCCTGATCTTAAAGCTACCACAGATGTTTTAGATCAGGCAAATGCTTTTTAATTGTTTTATTAAAAGTAATGAATTTTTACAAATAAAATACCTCTTGAAACTGGTAAGAATTTTAAATCTGAAAGCCATTTGCAATGGTGGCTTTTTTAATTATGTAGATTGTTTATGTAAATTAATATTTCTTATTAATTTTTGGCCAGTTTTTATGAACTCATCATGAACCACATGTGATGCCAAGCATCATGTTAGCTTTTCTGGGAACTATGCAAGAATCAGGTGACGATACATCTCTTCTTAGAGCTAGCAAATCTAGGTAAAAGCAAAACAGTTTTGTTTACAAAATGACTAGAGCATAATACAATTATTTATATTATGCCATATTAAATTCTAGTTTGGACCTGAGTATAGGCGTACAGAAGGGGCTTTGATAGGGTAGGGTCTATAACAGTGAGGGTAGAGAGGGGATTTTTCTTTTCCCCTATATTTTTGTCCTTGCTTTGAAAGAAGTCAGTGTTTCAATCAATCAGTATAGTTCCAACTTCAAGATAAATTACTTGCTTGCCTTATTGAAATTCTGTTCTCTGTGTTAGACGCAAAGGAGAACTATAATTTCTCTACTTGGAGAATCTTGAAATGTCTCCTAGGGTAGCTGCAGTTATTCTGAAGGGTTATTTAGGAAGAAAGTAAGTTAAAATAAATATATATCTCCTTCAAGGAATACTTATCTTAAAGGTTCAACTATTATTATTATAATATGAAATTTTTTATGATTAATTGTGTTTCCCTGAAGGTATCTGGTTGGCAGTGATGTCAGCAGACCCATGAAATCCATTTTCTGGACTGTTTCCAATCGTGCCATACAAATGGTAGAAAGGCCAAATAGTTTATGGCTAAGGTAGCTTCTTGATCTTTAGTATCCTGTCAGAATGATTAAACATACACCTAAGGGCTTTAGTTATTTTCTTTTTGTAATTTTTTTTAAGGTAGGAAAGATTTCCAGTAAACTTTTCTGCTTTGTAAAGATGTAGCTTACTGTTTAGGTCCTTAATTACTTTGACATTTCATATTAATAAAGTAAATACAGGATTATTTTAGTATATCATCACTTCGGTTTTTTCTCACAAAGTATATATTATTGGTTGCTGCATTCAGCTGAACAGAAAGGAAACAGCCCTATTATGTATGAAAACCAGTCCAGTGGAGTATGAACTAGAGTAGATGATTAGTTCATAGATACTTTTGCACTTACCCAATGACATAAGTTCCTTGTAACAGAAAAGATTAACACTGCTAGTATTTTCTTTTCTTTTTTTTTTCTTTAAGTTACCTTCATGGCATTTTTTAGATGTTTAATAAAACTGAAAATCTCATATTTTGAAAATCTCACTTTTGGTAGTAAAAGTAACATGAATTTTTAACTATACATTTTCAAAGCAAAATGTTTAACATTACCCATATTTTTGATATGGTTGTTTTGTATCTTACCATGTTATGTATGGTAAGATACTTAATCATTTTTTTGTTAAAAATGTAACCTTGCCCTTTCTTCTACCATTGTTAACTTTATAATTGAATTCATCTTTAAGAATTCACAACTTATTAACTTCAGAAATTTTGTGTAATGAGCATATTATATATTTATTGTTAATGTGGTAAGGAAGAAACAATATAATACAGCTATATTTTTACCTTTATTAAAGTAATTATTAAACTCTTGCTGTCTGTACCTACTTTAGTCTTTTCTTTGTAATGTGAGATTGTTATGCATTATTGTGCATGAACCTTTGCTTGCCTCCACTTTATTTTATCCTGTGGCTTTAAGAATAGAAGTATGAACAGGTATAAGAACAGAAGCACTGGCCTTTGTTTTCTTAATTACTTTGAAGGGGCAACAGGATTGATTATCATCAGCTGTTGGCACAAAAATGAATTCTGAACAGTAGAATCATATCTATCTTTCTCTTTGTGTTATAAAAGCTGAATATGTAAAAGAAGCATAATTATTATTTAAGGTGGCACAGATCAGATTCTGCCCCGAGAAATAAAATTTCAAGGTTCCAGGCACCGATTTCTGCACCGGAGTACACGTAAGATTTTATCTGCTCTGCTTTTCACAAGTAGGAGTTGTTTTAATTTTGCAGGATTATGTTAAAACTAATCTATTTCACCAGGTAATTGACCTATAATACCCTAATTCTCTTACTATTTGGCTTTGTAGTGCCTCTGTTTCAGGATTTCTCAAACTGTCGTCATACACTTTATTAAGAAAATAACTAGACCAACTAAGGAAGTTCTGTATGATTTTGGGTGTTTAGTGAAAGGAAGACAGAATAATTTCCACATAAGACTAAGCATTCTTTTCTGTTTTCTGTATTTTGATTTGGTTGGCATATTAGTTTTCTACAGATTCAACTTAATCAGGTTCAGTGATCCCAATCCTTTTTAAATTTTAGCACACTATCTTTTCTTCTTTTATTTTGACTCAGAAAGAGAATGGAGTCTAAGTGTGGCTTGTCATTTAAGTTGTTTTATAATTCCATAGATTAAAATTATGTTTGGAAGAATTTTTTTTGTGATTATTAAATCCACTCTTTCTGTAAGTGTGACAAAATGAGTGACTGACCTGTCATGGGGGAGACATTTGGGTATGCTATATAAGTATTCAACAGCTAACATAGTTCTTAAACAGCACACTGATAGCCAATGATTTTTTTTCTTATTTGGGTTCCATTGTTGTGCTTTTAGGAGCTAGTAAATTGCCTTAGATAGTGGCAACATATTAAAGTTTTCTCTCTATTTAAAATTCCAAGAGAAGTTAATACAAAATTTATGTTTTAGTGAAAATTTTTTCTCTTCTGTTTTATTGTTATACCTTTACTGTGTTTTGGAAGAGGCTGGTACCTCACTGAAGAGGTTAAACTCACAGTTTGAGAAACATTATTCCTATGAAACCCATAGAAAAGAGGTACTTGACTTTGAGCTTACCTTTTAATAATGATATAGTTAATGCCAAGTAAATTTTAATTTAAATTTAGTTCTGACATTGGCTAGTGTTGTTTACTTAATTCTTATGCAGTAAGATTTTGTGTAAGCATGAGGTAAAGCTATTACTAATGAAATGTGGTAAGCATCAGTGCTTTCTTCAAAATTTTCTAATCTTTTATTTTAAAAGAGTAAAGTTGAGATTTTGCTATTTTATAACATTACTAGGATCAATTTGTCATTAAAGTGCGTTTTTATTAAATTACTAATACATATAATGACATTTGCTTAAATAATCTTCTCAGTGCCTTTGCAATATGTTTACTTTTTTATTTTTTGCAATAGTTCTTTTGTCAAAAACAAAACAACAAAAAATAATTAAACCTTTGGATACATGAACGGACAGACGTGAAACCTAACTCTAAAAGCAGTTCCCCTCCGCAGTTGATACCAGTGGAGGACATTCCGACTAGTGTCAGACTGATTGCTAAATTGTGGCTTATTCTTTTTTATTCTTAAATTTATTTGTAAAAAGACACTTACAAAACTGCTTGCAGCTTAAAAAAAGAAAGAGAATTTCTAAATTATGTATTGCTTCTAATTATTAAGGTAGTTTTGATCATCTTACAATTTAATCATTCACTTAATCTGTAGGTGGAAATAAATGTTAACAATCAAGGACATTTAGTCTATACATATACTGGCAAAAGTGGTCATTAATTTAAAAAAATACTCCCTTTTGTTTTTACTGTTTATGGGGGATTGCCATATAAATGAATGAAAATTTCAATTTCTTACTAATCTCTGAAATTTTAATTTGTTTTGAGAAACAACTAGAAATTTAAATATGGTTTTGATGAAATGAGTATCTTTACTAGTATTGAAAAACATTTATTTTATCTTTCTATATATTTGTCTTAAGTTATAATTGAGGATCACTTAAGACTTTTTATTCCCACTTATTACCACACTCCAATTTCATGTAATCATAAAATCTTAAAATTAGAAGAGATGTTATACGTTGTTTTAGAATCCAACCTTATGTGCATTTCATCTTAAGAATTCTTTGCAGTTAATCTGAAGTTGGTTTATGCTTGATTATAAGGTGGCCAACTCATTTCCTGTGTGTGGACAGAAAATACCCATAATTTTAGAATTTAAATCAATATTCCCTTATTATTTGTTTCAGGCAAAAGGATTTCTCTCAAAGGAGGTAACCCTTCTTTTTTTTTAATTTGCAATGGTTAGAAATCCATTACATTTTTTCCTGGATTTGGATTTAGTTCATTGACATTATTGCCCTAAGATTATAATTCTAAATATTGATTCTTATACCCTTTAATATATTACTGTGTAGCTAGTTTATTAACACAGAATGGTACACAAAGTGTTCAATTTAAGTCCCAAAATACAAAGTGCTGGTTACTCTTTTAAAACTTACTTAAGTAAATTTAGGCAGGTATGCTAGCATCTCTATCAAGAAGAGTGTAAGATAGACTGTTTATTGGCCGGGCACGATAGCTCATGCCTGTAATCCTAGCACTCTGGGTGACTGAGGTGGGACGATTGCTTGACGTCTGGAGTTCGAGACCAGCCTGAGCAAGAACGAGACCTCGTCTCTACTAAAAATAGAAAAAAAATAGCCAGGTGTGGTAATGGTAGTATGTACCTGTAATCCCACCTACTTGGGAGGCTGAGGCAGGAGGATCTCTTGAGCCTGGGAGTTTGAGGTTGCTGTGAGCTAGGCTGACGCCATGGCTAGCCCAGGTGACAGAGTGAGACTCTGTCTCGAAAAAAAAAAAAGGGATTCCCTGTTTATTCATAGTGATGCAGAGCTGGCCATTTTAAATCCTGCCTCTGGTGATACTTTTTAATATGGACTCAGTCTGGTTTCTCACAAGCAGCGAGAGCTTCAGGTTTTCACAGTGCTGCTTAATGAGAATGCTGAGTGCAAGACTAGCATATAGACTTTTTATATACCAAATATGCTTTTTTTTCTTTTTACTTTTCTAGAATGCCCAGTATGGGTTTTGCCAAGTACCATGGGTCAATTGATACATTGGCTTATATACATTCCCAAAGATTCCCAGTCTTTGGACAGATATTTAGGGTCACTAGTCATGAGACTGCTTCTGAAAATTTGAGTTTCTCTTGACACCATTAGGCCTAATTCCTATGGTGAATCAGGCTTGATAGAGTAATGTTTAATCTGGCTTTGGATTTGGCTTGGATCTTTCTCTTCTAAGTAGTCTTTGGAAAATATGGTTTTCATATTTATTGTACCTCTTTCTTTGAATCATAAAGCCATTCAAATTTATTCAGAAAATTGTGGAGAAGATTTTGATTTTTAATTTTCTGAGATCTGGGAATAATATTAGATGACAATAATTATCCCCTCAAAATTGTCCCACTTATTTTGTGGGTTCCAGACAAATACGTGTTAAGTTAGAAAAGATTACACAGTCAAAATAAAAAATTTTCTCCCAGCTGCTTTGCTTCTATTCTTTTGGATGTAATACACAAGGATGAAGTTTAGTTTGATATATTTTGCTGTTGACATTGACAATGTTGAGATTTCATCCTGGTGTTATAGTCCTCGTAGTGTAAAATACCAAATGCCAAGTCCATATGTCAGTTAAATACCTCACATAGATAATCATGCTCTAATGTTGAAAAGCACTCTGAAAATACACAGATCTTAAGAGCTTAGGTTAGACTTGTAAAAATTGCTTCATTCAAATGTGGTCAGCTTTCAGGAAGCACTAGCAGTGGAGCCAAAAGAAATTGTGAATCTCAGCCCACACGTGAGAGAATGAGGAATGCTACTGTCGCTGAGAAGCCCATTACTCATCAGCCATCTTGATAATTTAAGAAGTGTCCTTGCCTTCTTTTGCTGTACACATTTACAGAATTGGGAGTAGTTTTGTGTTTTAGTCATTTATCTAGAGAACATATGCTTTACTGTAATTAAACAATCAACATGCTTTTGTTACTTTTCTGAGTCTTTAATTCATCTTTAAATCAATACCATTAATGTCATTTACTCATAAACTCTGCTTGCTTCATTGTCTTTGTGAAGTACTCATGTTTTAAATGGGGTTTCATGGAATCTCTTTTGATTCATGTGTTTAAAGTTTGACACCTATATGCCAGAATTCCTTATCCTGCTCTTCTAATCATCCATAAGTTGACTGCAGTGTTATTTCTTGGAGATTTAGTTTACGGAATTGGAATATACACACTAAGTAAAGAATGTTGCTGCCTCAAAGTTAGGGTTTGGACACATTCATTGCTCTAGATCTCTTCCTTTTCCAAAGTTGTTCATTCATAATTTAATTTACTTTGATGTTTAGAGTTACAAAGTTATAAGTGCTACATCGTAGCTAGTTTTTGAAAACAATTCAGAATGTTTATTCTTCGGTTTTACTGTTTTCTTCTGGTGGGGAGAGTAAAGGGTGGGGAAAAAAGGGCAAGAAAACTAAGATAAACTAAGAAAACTAAGATAAAAACTGCTCTGCTGAAGTTTTATAAAAATCTGACTTGAGTGTTTTTCTCTTCATTTGCTGTGCTTGTGCAAACAGTGTGACACCATCGCCACAACAGGCTCGGGTCTGTCCTCCCCATATGTTACCTGAAGATGGAGCTAATCTCTCCTCTGCTCGTGGCATTTTGTCGCTTATCCAGTCTTCTACTCGTAGGGCTTACCAGCAGATCTTGGATGTGCTGGATGAAAATCGCAGGTGATTAGCCATCAGTGGCTCTTGCCAGCTTTATTGCATATTTTTTGGCTTCTTATTTAGTGGACTGTGGTGCCTTCCTTTTGTTTGCACTTTCTAGTCTCTTTCTAAAATGCTATGATTTGAAACAGCTTGCTTTGCTTTCTTTTAATTTGAAATTATTGTCCAAAATTCACATTTCACAGGACTACATTAGCTTTCCTTCTGTCAAGGAGAGTAGTTACTAACTATGCGTAGAAAGTGTAATGACTTTTCTCAAAGGCTTTATTCTAAGTACCTGCGTCCATTTGGGGGTATGCTGAGGGATGCTGTTGGATTGCTGGGATGCTGGACTGAAGCACAGTATTTTTCTTTGGTAGGCCTTCATACTAGTTTTCTTTAGGAAGTCTTTTGATTCAATCATTTATGACACTAATATGATTAAGTTAATTAAGCGAATCTGAGAAGGTGGTATCAGTGTAGCTGCCAGGACATTTTTTTCCCTTTCCTCCTTAACTGTGAATTTCTAGGCCTGTATTGAAAATCCCAGGTGCTATTATCTTTTTGATAATACTGATATTTTTCAGTATTGATAACTTATCTGACTTTTGAACATCTCCAAGTAAAATCATTAGTTGTATACTTAGACTTGTTCATATAAATAATTTTTTTGCAATTATTTGGGTACCTTTTGTCCTTTGTTACTACCCAGTGTTCTAAAAAAGAGAAAATTTGGGGTCTCTTCCCATAGTGTGGGAAAGGTACATTCAGTTTCATTTCAACTCTGAACATTTATCTAGTGGCTTCTGAGAGTCAGTGTTTGAATTTTCATTATCAATTTTTTAGATTGTTAATTTTTGCATTTTAAAGAATTCCTAATAAATTAAGCTGGCCCTTCCAGTAAATCTTATTTCTTACCTTAAGAACTGATTTGTATTCTAGCTTGTTCTGAACAAACTTTTTCTTGGTGAGTGCTTTTAATTCTCACACAGGCCTCAGGTATTTCACCATACTTCATGAGCACTTGTCCGCACTGCTTACCATTGTTGAATCCATGGCGTTTTAAAGCCTTCCCGGGGTTAATCTAATGGTATGCATTTGGACACAAGGACTTAGAGCTGCACTAAACAGAACTTAAAGAGAAAGCTCATGATGAGGGAGAATTACATATACATGTTTATGTATATATATTTCTTATCCTCCCCACCCTGAGGGATTAGAGACCCTTTTATGCTCTTTGAAGTTTCAAAGACAATCTGGGAATATTTGGAAGCTGTAAGAAGCAGCAAGATTCAGGAGAAAAAACATGGATTCCAGGGATCAATAAGATTCAATCTTGATCCACCCCACTAAATAGCTGCATGATAGCCTTGAACAAATTGCCTAGCTCTTTTGGGCCTCATTTTCCTCATCTGTTTAAAAAAAAGAAGAGGGAGATTAATAATACCTAACTTTCTGGATTCTTTTGAGGAGTTTTTTCCACTTCCCCACCTTTGTAATACAGATAATGACCTCAAATCTTTAGTATGGTAGGAAATCTTTGAAAGGATATTGAATATAAAATATCTGACTTAAGAACAAATATTTACAAAGGCCTGTTTTCTCCTCCCTCCTTAAAACAGATTTATTCTGCACCAGATAGCCTCTTTAACTTTTTAATTACAATAAATCCTTAGAAGAGGCCAGATTATTAGGTCAGACTATATCATATCAAATGCTATTACAGTGAAAATACCTGAACAAGAAAGATATTTCTAAATCCTGTACAGCTTAAATAATAGCTAGATGACAAAGTTTCAGTACATTAAAATTATTTATCCACCCCCCACCAACACATACACAGTTCAATGCAGTGATATGGAACTTGTAAAAATATTGATTTTGTTTCTCCATAATGGAAAAAAATTTGCCTGAAGGCCAGGCAGATGAAATCAAAAATTTTACTAGTGTAAACTTTACTTTGTATTTTCTTACTATGGAAAACTTTTTTGAACTCTAAGTGAAATTTTATTTTATTTTTTTATATTGTAATGAATTGGTAACTTTAAAATCCCCTTTCTGGGAAGGAATTATCTTTTCTTATTCACTTGTGTAAGATTTCTGAAATTCATGAAGGAGTTATGTTAATAATGCTTTGCTCCTGGATCTACACCATTAGTTGTTACCTTGGAGCCTTGAGGGTTGTTAGATTCTCATCCATCTTATTGATGCTTTCATCATTGAAAGGGGTTTCTTTAATTGTATTCACACCTCTTATGATCTAAATGTTGAACAAAATTTGATCAGAATTTTAAGTGCCCAATCAGTTTTTATTTCTACTGTGCTAGAAGTATCTAGCATGACTTTTCAGTTATAAGAAATAAGAATGTAGGTGAGAGGATTGCTTGAGCTCAGGAGTTCCAGACCAACCTGAGCAAGTGTGAGATCCTGTCTCTACTAAAAATAGAAAAAAAATTAGCCAGTGTGGTGGTGCGCACTTGTAGTCCCAGCTACTTGGGAGGCTGGGACAGAAGGATCACTTGAGCCCAGGAGTTTGAGATTGCAGTGAGCTTTGATAACACCACTGCACTCTAGCCCCGGCAAGGGAAAAAAAAAAGGAATGTGAAATTTGGATAATGTTCTACTTGCATGATTGTAAAATAATACTGCTTATAAAATTTTAAGTGCTTTTATGTTCCTTGCTCTGTACATCATTTTTTTTCCTTTCTATTACCCTTGGCTGATAATGCTAATGCAGTATCTTATCTTTTGTGTTATGCCATCACATAAAGGTATAGTTAATTTAAACTAGAACTCTTTGGCAGAAAGAAAGACACAAAAGCTTTTTCCTTGTTTTGTTGTCATAAGATAATGCATATTCACAGTTGTTTGACAAAAGAACTATTTTTAGTTCACACATTTAAGGACATTGTCAAAAGTTTATGTACCCTATGTTTTTTTTTCTTACAAGAATTTAGATGATCTATTCTAAATCAAGCTCAACGTGAAAACCAAGTTAAATCCTAGGTACACATTAGGAGTTTATTTACACAGGTTAGTGCTATACATTTGGAAAACTGATATGTTGAAAATTTACCAAAACACCTGGGATGAGCACCAGGTGTGTTCTTTGGTCAGTGGCAGTGGGATTTAAAATGCTATTACAATTTGGTCCTTTGCTGGTTAGGAGATGCCCATGTCTTCCTACATCTATCGTAGCTGTGTAGCTCATTCCACATTGTAAAATATTAATATTTTTAAAAAAGAAGCCAGGTGTGGTGGCATGCAATTATAGTCCTGGCTACTTGGGAGGCTGAAGTAGGAGGAGCTCTTGAAGCCAGGAGTTCAAGGCTGCAGTGCACTATGGTGGCACTGGTGAGTAGCCACTGCATTCCAGTCTGAACAGCATGTGAGACCCATCTCTAATAAAAAAACAAAAAGAAAAAAGAAACTTAGTTCCTATGTAATAGCATTATTTAAATATTGATAGATGAGTCATGCTTAAGTTTTATTTTTAGGAGGGGCTTGATTATATAATTTTTCCGTGGCAGATTGTACTAACTTTGAGTGAATAGAATAAGAAACCAATATGTGAATAATTTATAATTTGGGCAGGTATCCCTATAAATACATAACTTGGAAGACGGAGAAATGTAAAGTTATAAAGTTACAGTTGATACAATATTTGTTATTTTGTAATTTTTCTTTTAAACAAATGTGAATTCCTGGTCCCTCAAACTGTTTATTTAGTATAGCAGTTTATATTTTTGTAGCAAAGAAACACATATTCAGTTAAGTCAGAGCATATAGTTACCTGAAAATGTCAGTATACAAGTTAATGCTGGAACTTGATAGCCTTGGATTTCCTTCGCTTTGCCACTCTACAAAACACACTGTTGGAAAGACTTCTTATACATATTAAATCATATTTATGGTAGAAAGTGGTACTTGAATGAAGTTTCTAACTTTGCCAAATACCTGTCTAATTTACTTTTATATTACGTGTGTCAATTGCCAGTGTGAGAAGACAAAATGAAATACGTTGTGAAGGTAACTGTATTATTTTCTGGCTCCGCATTATAAAAGGGAAATCTCTGTGGTGGAATATGCTGAATATGGCAGATCCATTTGAACATATTAGTATGCTTTTTTTTTTTTAAGTTTTAGGGAGCATACAACAGTGGCTTCATTTAGTTTACCATTTTCATATTAGTATAACTTAAGATTGTAGTTAAGTAAATTTTCCTGATACCACAGAATAAATAGGATGGGATGAGTTTAAAACCCATCTCAAACATACGTGATTTCTCAGTGTTCTTTAGTCAACAAAATAAAAGTCAAACATGTCTTTCCCAAAAGTCTCGGAATCCTTTATCCTCTAGGCTTCAGAAATTTCTTTAAGTACCAGTAGCACCCTTGGGACATGTAGAAGCTAAACATTAAAGTTTTCTGGTATAACTTGAGTTGTCAGAAAATAGTGATTTGTATTGTAGTCAGAATTGTACAGCTATACAGAAAAAAATAGTGCATTTGGTATTAAACATTTGCTATAACTAAATAATGCCTTGATACTTAAATTCAGGCAAAACCAGATCAGTTACTTAGAGAATTAGATATTGAAAAAATAGGATTTAATAATTCTTAAAATCCTCATATGGATCCTATAACCCAATCTCCTTTTTTTGGTTAGTAAATATTGCTGATTATTTTGGGGGGGGATTGACCAGTGAACACATGGAGCTTTTGTTTTCTGATTTTGAAAAATAAAATTGATTGGAAAGGTTACTCCTTATCTAGGTAGATAACTAAACTACTTGTCCTCTAGAACCAAAATTGTGTACTGAGTGAAGATCCCCACACAATTTTCCAGAGCATCTTAGTCCTCATTTCCAGCAGCACCGGATGTCACTCCTGGTTGTCTCAAGATCAGACTCACGTTTTTCATTGCACTTCCTGTCGTGTGCTGTAGCATGTCCTCTCTCTTCTCAGCTTCAGCACTGAGACTTGTATTTTTGCTCTGGAGAGCTGAGAGTTTGAGTGAGACTCAGCTATGTTGAGACATCACACACTAATCAGAATTAATGAGGTGAGAGGGCAGGAATTTTGAGAAATGGGACTTTCTTAAAATTTTTAGTTTTTGAGATAGAGCTGTTGTCAGATGAGCAACCATAATCATGCAGGTGCAACTAACCAGTTCTTACATGCTTTTAAAGTTGGTAGTGATTTTGTTTTTCTAACAAGAAGCGAGGACTTATACTTTTTAAACAGAGTTGTCCTCTAAATTTCATAAATTAAGGTATAAGCACCAAAAATAATTATTTTATGTATCGGTGCTGTTTTGTCACATAAATATAGATTGTCTTTGTTTTTTTAATCAACTGTAAAATGTTAAAGTTTTGAAAATCATAAAATGGAGGACATAGGAGACAAAGATTTTTAAAGTATTAGATATTATATTGTATTGAAACATACAATATAATCCTATTTGACATTTATTTGTCTTCTTTTTGCTTTTATTTTATTACTTCTCTGTTTCCTGATTCTGTCTTGTGCCTTCTCCCGCAAAAACCCGCCTTAGACCTGTGTTGCGTGGTGGGTCTGCTGCCGCCACTTCTAATCCTCATCATGACAACGTCAGGTAAATTTTGAGACTTTGTAATTACCAGGATAAATGGTTGACAAAATTTGTATGTTGTAGGACATAATGTATGTAGTAGCCATGCCTTTATGTTATAGCTTGAACTGCTACAGCTTGCCTTGATGAGTGCATTCTGCTTCTTTCTAAGAACAATGAACAATCATGACATTTGGCAGAGTAGGAGGAAAAATGTTTAATAATTATGACATGGTATGATGATCTGAGATACTTTATTTAAATGCAGTTTTAATAGCTTTTAGGAGATCATTCTAAGACACCAAAAAATAATCTTAAATTTTGTTGTTATATATATCATTTTTAATTGTTGCCTGGGTTCCTTCCAGCATTTCCTTTTTAGTTGTTAATTATCTGTAATGTCACTTTCAGTGTGTGGAAAAACCTGTCTGTAAGGCATCATCTTAAATTGGGAGAAATCAGCATTGACAACTCAACAATTACGGAAGTTAAACATTTAAAGGAAATTTAGTTGTAAGCGTTTTTATCATCTGCTAATTTAAGCCTTTCTCTCTTAATTTTTCCCTTTTTGCACTTCCAGACATGCTTATTAGCCTGAGTAATTGTTTCTTCCTGTCATGGAAAAGGGCATACAGAATGGCATGTACAAATACTTACGGTTCTCAAGTGCCAAAATCCCCATTTAGTTTTCCCATCTTCTGGAAAAACAAAAGCTAAAGCTGATTGGTATTCATAGATGTTATTACTGTAATTTTTTCAGAGCCCAGTTTTGTTTATTTTAAGTTTATCTGTAGCAGTAGATTTAAAAACCAGCAATGTTATTTCTATGATTAGAAGAAGCTGGCACATTTATTTAAGCAATAGAAAGGAGGAAACATCCATTTCTCATTAATATGGAATTCATGGTGGAGGAATTAAAAAGTGTGCCCGTAGTGGTCCCTTATCACTCTGCTGACTTGTTTCTTTTTACAGTCTTAATTCAATCCGGTGTAGTTTTCCATTGTATCTTTCTTTAAGTTTGTGATCCCTTTCTTTTGTGAAAGTATTATTAGCCAGTAGTTTGACTTAGCTGTTCTTATAGAGTTTTTAGTTCAGATAAATACAGGTTTAGTTTAAAACACATTGTAAAGTATTAATAATATATTTTTGTTTTAAAGTGAATTATATAGGCAAGCTCTTTTGCCATATCCTTAGATTTCTTTGCAAATGAAGATTTCCTTTAAAGATATCAAAAACTTTAGTCAATTCTGGATTTAAATTGTGAGTAATCCCTTTCATTTGTATTTCATTCTCTATGTTCAGTGCAGGTCCCTTTACCTTTGAGGCACTTGCTTCTTTTGTTCACCCCACTCCACCCCCCCAACCCCGCTCCCCAGTTATTCTTCTCTTATGTGAGCTCAGGGAAATAGAAGAGTTTTATTTTGAGGTTGAAGTATAGAAAAGAGGAATCTTCAACCCTTATTTTTTCCACTAATCATTTAACAATTCTTTTTTAATGCTGAAAAGAATAATAACTCAAGATGTTTGTAAACCCAAAGTTCCAGCACCTACTAAGTTAGAAGTTTACTTCTCTAAGTAATGAGATTACCCTCAGCATTCCAGGATGTTTCCTTTGTTCTCATGAAGAAAGGGCAATTAATGAGAAAGCAAGGAATAAAAGGAATATTATAAAAGGAATATTAAGAGATTGTTGTAGATTATCTAGAATCAGTACATACCATATATTGTTTAAATTCTGTTTTGCATAATTTATTAAAGTGTTTTGGATTACTTTTAATAGTATTTGAAACAGAAGAATTTTCTGAATAGATTTGTCTTTAACACTTCCAGATAAAAAGTATAATTCTTCGTATCCCTTTGTATGATAATGTGCTTTTTGTAATGGGGGCTTGCTGAAGATGTTAGAATACATGACCCATGGGCCAACTCTCTGGATTACATAGGAGTAACTTTTAATTCAGTTTATTTATATTCTCACTCAGAAATATTACTATGCCATTTTACTGAAATAACCATATAGGATATAAAATAGATATACAGGTGAGGTGAATTGTATCGTATATAAATTGTATCTTTATAACTCTATTAATTAAAATAAATTTTAAAACATGGAAATCCAGGCAAAGGAGAAGAACGGCATTTGTGTTTGTCAGAAGTTTATTGTCATTCATTTAAAAATCAGTGCGCCTTTAGACGTAACTGCATTTAAACAAAAAGTACCTTTTTATGAGCTGTCTCTGGATTTTTGTCTTAGTTGTTTTTCAGTATTATTATTTTGTACACAGCCTCTTGTTTATTATTGAGCCAATTCTGGATCTAAGTGTAGTGGCAAGACATATTCAGGAGATTTTATAATTGCTTCTGCAGGAGAATTCAGTAGAGAGTAAGTAATTGGAAATAAGAAGTAAAGAGTAGAAATGGCAAGGCAAGGGACAATGAGAAATAAAACATGATGGGTTTTGTTGGTTTTTTTTTTTTTTTAGTCCACTTTGTATTCCCTTCCAGCAAGTCTCTGCCTGAATACTTCTTTGAACGTTACACATTACATGACTTGCCGGTTACTCTTAGTTCTATTTAAATATTCACTTGTACTTTTATCTCTTATTTGCTAGGTATGGCATTTCAAGTATAGATACAACAATTGAAGGAACGTCAGATGACATGACTGTTGTAGATGCAGCTTCGTTAAGACGACAGGTATTTAATGTATCAAATAAGATGCAATCCTAAATGATATTCATATATTTTAAAGTGATAGTTCCCAACATTTTATCATTTTCTTTCCTGTGGAACCCATGAATAGGAATATATTATCTATCAAACTATTTAGTAAGCCATAATTTATTTTCTCATTTCAATTCAAGATATATTAAACTACCATTTACATGTTTTGATCAGCATGAAATAGTGTTACCAAAATAGACTGATGTAATTCTGGCTGATGATAAAAAATCTTGATATTTTAGTGAACTAGTACACACATAAATTGCTTTTTTGGCTTTTGATATGTGGAGTAATCACTTTGGGAACCTTTGTTACTATGTTTGATAACTCTATTTTGGAAACCACTGCTTTCAGTTTGCACAGTATCTCTACATACATATTTCGTGTTTTCTGTAATAAGTGCTGTTTTGCACCTGCAGTTTTGCTTATGCATATTTTTAATATGTACTTCCACAGCGTCTAGAATCACACAGACATACACACATGTGGGGAAGGCATATTTGGTGTTCTCACTATGTCTGTGCCAAGTAGTTGTAGAGGGAAATTGGATGAAATAAAGTATTTTTAAGTAAAAATCAGTAACAGAGCATGAGCTTAGGCAGCAGTTATTCAGCTCAGGGCTATTCACAGTCAAGACCAACAGCTGAGGACGGTGCTGTCAACCAGCAACATTTCTAGCACCTGGGGAATTAGCCTTTTAGACCTGAAGGGTTTGGGTGACCTATCATAAGACCCACTACAATAGATTATTTCATGGGACCTTCTCAGTAACTCAGAGAGGTGGACAGAGAAGGCAAGTATAAACCAGGTTAAAGATGGATAACTGAGAGACTGAGTGACAAGAAGCTCATAGAAGAGACATAGAAAGGGACAGGAATACTGTGTTCTTCCTGCTGTGGTAAGCCTGCCTGAATGTGTGCTTAGTCTTTCCTACCAGAATAGCAATATGTGTGTAACAGTTTTCCCCGCTCCTTGTCTGATCAAGCAAGGAAGGTCATAGACCCTTTCAAACTCAGAAATTTGAAGAAGGGAAAGAGTATTTAAGTGAATTTAAGCTGTCATGAATAACATTTTTTTCTATGGGTAGTTGTGTTTATTTTGCTCCACATGATGAAAGTTTACATGTTTGTAATAATTCTTTTGACAAATTATACTATTTTATAAGAATCCAATTACTCTATGCATTAAAGCTGCTGTTTTGTATTTTTTTGTTGTTGTTTTTCACGTAGATAATCAAACTAAATAGACGTCTACAACTTCTAGAAGAGGAGAACAAAGAACGTGCTAAAAGGGAAATGGTCATGTATTCGATTACTGTAGCATTCTGGCTGCTTAATAGCTGGCTCTGGTTTCGCCGCTAGAGGTAACCTCAGCTTTCAAAAATATTGTCTCAACAGTGGAAATATAAAAGATTTGCAAACTTCTTTGTTTCTGTCTTTGCATTGTATGCCGTTTTATAGTCCATGCCCTGAAAATGTATTTCTTCCAGAAAATGGGGGGGAAGGACCTATATTTGTAGAAGTAAAGGTATGTTCTGTCACTCAGCTGTATTCGCCTGCTTAAAATTCTCCCTTTGCATGTTTTGTAAATAGGCTCTAGTGTTTTGTTTTGTTTTGTTTTGTTTTGTTTTTGAAGAAATTGAGTTTTTGCTTCATCAGTCTGCACAACTAATTCTGAATGGGCGAGAGTGTATAGAGAATGGATTTAGAAAAATAGCTGTAAAAGAAAAACAACATTGTTTTGTTTCTCCGACACTGTTAGATTAAACAGTTTTGTTAATAGACATGTTTGCATCCGTATTTCAGCATTAACACTTTTGAAGTCTTGGTCTGGTGCCAGATTTAAGAAAATTAAACCACCTAATGTTTCATGATTGCCTTCATTAAGCACCTGTATGGATTAAATTAAAATAATTTCTAACATTTCAGCGGTTTATCTAATATGTGTGCAGTATTTTCATTTTAGTTTTGCAGGTGGTTTTCTATAAAATACGTTTTTACTAAGTCCATGTGTGAACAATTTAAAAAAACTACAGAATAAGGTACCAATGTAGTGTATTTAATAAACTGTCAACCAAAGCAATATTTGTCTATTGAAAGATTTTATTTCATCATATCGTGTGATGAGCTAAATTTCATATCATATTACCTTATATGAGTCTTTCTGTCTCAGGAGTAAGTAAAGCAATGAATGTAGATAGCAAGAGCCTGCTGTACTTCCTTTTAGATCTTCATCCTGGTAGTGGTGGGCACTGGTTGCATTGTAGGTGTTTTCAAATTTATAGTATCTATAAAGTGGTTCAGATTAAAATAACTTGAGTTGTATATACTTTTTCCCTTGTTGTATTTACTTGCTAATTATACTAAATCTCAGGAGAATTAAACTCACCAATGAAACCAAGTCCTGGGCACCTTTAGTTCTCAAAACTTTTCTTTTTTGTGGTTTAGAAATGTGTAGAAATAATTTAGATGTAATATTCTCCACACATCTTCATTATCTTTCTTCTAAGGCACTGAGTTGTGGGAAAGACAGTTGAGGAAATCCTGAGCTACTCAGATATAGGTAGATTTAATGCTTCGCTTCTTTTCTTGCTTATCTCTCATCCCTCCAAAAACTATTAGGAGGAAGATTGTTCTCTGTACTTAGGTTTCTTATGAGTTTGATGAGAATTTTTTTTTTCCTTCCATGGATGTCTTCTGACTTTTGGTAATGATGCAATTATATTAATTCTAGCTTTGTATATATCACAAAGTAATTTCTGTAAGTGATCCTCCCAACTGAAACCACAAAAATAACAAAAATGATGGATAAAAGTAGCGCCTCTTTGGCTGAACAGACGCGAAAAGGATTTCACAAAGGAAAAAAATAAATAAAAGTAGGAATTTGGGGAGAGAAGTGCAAAAACTCTTTTCTTCCCTGATGATTCTTACCAAACACTGGAGACTTGGAGCCTTCTCCGTTAGTGGTCGTGCAAGGGGTAGAAGATAGAATTCCCTCCCCTGACAGACACTGACTGTGACAGGAGACTTACGATGGAAGCCACGGCTCCTAAGACTACGCCTTCACTGAGAGGGTGAGTGAGAGCCCTACTTACCATGCAGAAGGGAACAGCAAAGAAACCTGCCTTTCTCGACCTTGTCATATATCTAAAAGTAGAAGAGCCTGAATCTCTCTAACTCCAGAATCCAGTTTTCTCTGTTACGCCAGTCTACCTCCCATAACAGTTGTTAATCACTGTAAAAAAGTGCTTTAGAATTGAAAGGGACTTCTTAGATTAGAGAGGTATTTTAGTTGAACCTTGAAGTATATATAGGATTTCAACAAGCAGAGAATGAAGAAAAAGATTCCAGGTACGGGGAACAGAGGGAGAAATGGATACAGTTGGGAGCCAGCTAAGTACAGCAAATATATTATTGTTATCCTACTTTCAGAACTTTTTTGAAGAACTTTCAGAAGTGCTCCCCCCATCCCGCCACACTTCTAGGAATACTTGTTGAAGCATTTGTAGATTGTTTACACTTTGAGGTATGATAATTTTATGAAAGCATATTTTAAAGACAGCTTTCCTACATGAATGTCTGTTTTCCAGCTTAGCTGTGTAGGTTGAGTATCTCTTTTCCAAAATGCTTGGCATCAGAAGGGTTTTGGATTTTGAATTTTTTCAGATTTTGGAATATTTGCAAATACATGAAATATCTTAAGGATGGGACCCAAGTCTAGACATTAAATTCATTTATGTTTCATGTATACCTTTTATATACATAGCCTGCAGGTAATTTTATATGTTTTTAATAATTTTGTGCATGAAACAAAGTTTGTATACATTGAACCATCAGAAAGCATCACTCTGTCAAGCCATCCATGTAGACAGTCTGGTGGTTTGACATCTGACGTGTCCCGGCTTGAGACCGAGGAATGAACACAGAGACACAAAGACGCAGACACGACTGCAGCCCGTACAAAAAGACACAGACACCACAAGACAGTTTAAGGCTGCAGCGAAAGGTCTCGCTGTAGCTGTTTTATTTATAATACAGGCTGTTTGGCAACTGTCCCACCGCAAGTTCTTTGTTCCCACACCATCCCGACTCAACACGTCCCAGTTCCTTGTTGTTTCGTCTCCGGCAAACAGGTGTTTGTGTCTCAGCTCCCTAGCCCCTCCTGTTTGCAGGGAGAGGGCGCTGTGGACTTGCGTGCAAGGCCGCAGATATGTTCTTGAGAAAAACAACAAGGAAACTTTCCCAGACAAAGGTGTCCTCTACAGACATCACCATCATTCCTGACTCTGAATTTATAAGCAATCATTTTCTTACACTTTTCATACATACATACTTAACAGAAGAAAATGCACATCATTAGTACAGTTCAGGGTAACTTAGCAGCACAGTAGCATCACCAGAATACCTGTATCAGCTTGTTAAACAAAAGCTGCGCCAACAAACAACGGCAGGCTTTCAGTGCTGTGTTCCGATTAAAAGGTTACTGTACACTGTATGTTTTAGGTGAGAAGAAATCTCTTAGAAGTGTCTCTTTGATTTTATAAACTGTCATGATCTCTTGTTCTGTCATGAATACATGCTGCTCTAGTCCTTCAATAAACCCACCACACATTTTCCCCATCTGTAGGCACTTTTTATTCAGTGTTAATGTCATCATCATTATCATGAT
Organism: Avahi laniger; assembly: GCA_963575035.1. NCBI lineage: Eukaryota > Metazoa > Chordata > Mammalia > Primates > Indriidae > Avahi > Avahi laniger. The sequence continues at coordinate 32,078 of CAUYSK010110429.1, forward strand.
CACCATTTCACCTATTTCACCATCGGTCAGTGAAGGAACAACTGGAGCCCCATTATCAGTGTTAAACACTTCTTTGATATCCACTTTTTCTAGCTTACTAATGGACTCTGAAGGTATTTTTTTTACATGCGTAAGAAACTCAAACATCATTTTTTTCTCATTTGACATTCAGAGTCCTTCAAAGTCACCATCTTGTTCATCATCATCACTAAACATAGTCTCAGGCCAGAGGTCGTGCCAGGCTTGCACAACTTTGTCTTTAGTCATTGTGTTTCAAATGTTGACAACAACATGCAGTACCCTTCATGCTGAACTCCTTTTGAAAACCTTCCACACCCACACCTCTGTTCACTGCTGGTAGCAAGCTATTCAAAAAAGTGCTTTTATGTTTACTCTTCATTGATCTAAGGATACCCCAGTCACATAGCTGAATAAATGAAGTCACATCTGGGGGAAAGAACAAGGTATAAACATTGCTTTTGATGAGGATTTCAGTTTGCAGATGAGCAGAACAGTTGTCAAGGAATAATAGAATCTTAGTCATCATCCAATCTAGCTTCCCTGCAGCGAGCACAAGCTGCTGGTACAAAATGTTTGTGAAACCAATCAGAAAAGATGTCAGTAGTGATCCCTGTCTTGTGTTAGCATAATAATGGACTAGTAACAAATTCACTTCTCAAAAACAGTGAGGACATAAGCAAGATTACAGTTCCTTCTGTATTAGCACATCCCAGCACAGTTATTCTGCCCCTAGCATCCTAAATTTCTGTAGAACAGTGGTCCCCAACCTTTTTGGCACCAGCAACCGTTTTCCACCGACCGGGACGGGGGTGGGGGGGGTGGGGGATGGTTTCGGGATGATTCAAACGCATTACATTTATTGTGCACTTTATTATTACATTGTTATATATAATGAAATAATTATACAACTCACCACAGGGTGGGGAGCCCTGCTGTAGAGAGACTATCTTATCAGCTGTACTAGCATCTTTCTGGGGCAAGAACAACAAAACAATGATGTTTTATCAGCATCATAAACTTCTAGCTTTTCATCAGTGATGACCTTGGCAAACTCATTAATGAATTTCTCCACTGCTTCATGATCAGCAAGTGCTTTATCACCACAAGTCTTTAAAAATTTAATGCCGTTTTTTCTTAAATTTCTGTAACCATCCTGTTGAATACTCCCTTCAGTTTTCAGTTTGTAGTGATAGATCTTGTTTTGTGATCAGCAACATGACTAAGTGGCACGTGTTCACTGTGATGTTGACAGATCCACTCTTTTCAATACAAATGAGATCTTCATTTTTAGCTTTATGTAGCATTTTCGTATTTTTCATTAACTTCATTGCTTTCAGCATGGAACTTCAACAGCTTATCCTTCTGTTTTTCACGTCATCTAGGGTGGCCAGTCCAACACTATACTCTTCCGTAAGACATTTCACTCTTACACTGCTGTCCAGTTTCAACGGCTTCCCTTTCTGTGTTATAAACATAACGCTACCTCTTTTTCTTATCACTGTTACCCGTAGGACTACCTGCAGACCTTTTCAACATTTTCTACATATCTTTACACCACAGAGCAGAGAATAAGCAAAGAAACACAGTGATGCTCGGAGGTCTGGCCCCAGGTGAGGCAGTGTGGAGAACCTGGCATTGGTGCTTCCGGCCTGCACATACGTCGTTTTATTACGCTCTGTGGAGTGCTTGCCTGGGGGGATCTGGGCATGTGTGGAAAAGATGTATCACAGCTGAAGAGGGCTGAGAGGGCCCTTTTTCTCTTTGGGATGCTCAATAAACTGTCGCGCACCTGTGTTTTCACTGCAACCCATCACGCGATCAGGTGTGGACTTTCCCACTTGTGTCTTATTGGTACTCAGAAAGTTTTGGATTTTGGAGCATTTTGGATTTTTGATTTCCATATTAGGGATACTCATCCTGTATTTGACATTGAAATTTAATTGTTTTCGTGGGCTTCAAGTTCACAAATGTTTAATTTGTCATAAATATTCTCTTACTTATAATATCATCTCAATAAAGAGACTTATGCATGTACACGCTGACCTAAGAACAAAGCAGTTATAGAAGATACGCCACAAATGCTCCTGCTCTTAAGGAATTGGCAGATTAATGGGGCAGGGGTGGGGTAGTGGTTGGGCTTATTAAAGAATTAGAGGGTTATAAAAGCAGAACTTTGAGAAAGAGAAACTTGAGATATATGCTGAAGGATGGGGAGAGGAGAGCATTTTAGATGGCAGATACAGTAAAAAATAAAAGTATAAAGATTCCAAAATGAGATTGAATTTGAGGATACAAGTGAAAGTTAAAAAACAGCTTTGCAAACAACTGGGTGCATTTTGTGTGTCGGAGGATGGGGGTGTGTACACTGTTATATGTACAGACATGGATTTGCAAGTGTAGGTACCAGACCTGAGATGGCATGCCCCCAAACGACGCTGACGTCAGGTGGCCTGTAGGCTTCAGGCATTTAATCCATGGTAACAGTTTCTGGAAGACTAAAATAGTGAAGAAATAACTCCCTGGCTTTTTCAGCTGACTGTGCTGCTGCCATCCGTCCATCCGTCCGTCCGTCCTTTCTTTTGCCTTCTGAAATGGGAGGCTTAAGTCTTTCCTGACTCAGTAGAGAACTGGAGTCATCTCTCTCCCACTTCCAGCATGCCGAGAAAATCATAAACACCATCACTAACCCTTGTTCATTTGAATACAGTGAGCTGTCATAGTCGTCATTTTACCTGAGTTTTAATTTCATGACCATTAGCAGTTTGACATTCATTTAATAAGCATTGAGTCTTCACTAAAGCTGGGTACCGAAGATAGGATTCATTAATTCATTTGACTAAATATTAATACTTATAATGACCCTACTCTGTACTAGGCACGATCCTAGGTACTGCTTGTACCAGAACTGAATAAAAGAAACATGTCCCTGTGCACATGGAGCTTATGGTCTGATGGGGGACAGTGAAATTTGTGAAGCAAGCACAAATAAAGATACCTTTGCCACGGTGATAAGCGCTGTAAATGAGAGCATGCAAAGGAGAGAGTAAAGGAAACCTGCTTTTCAGTAGGCAGTTAGGGATAGCCGCTCAGAAAAAGTGGCATTTGTGCTGAAGTCTGAAGGAAGCAGGGGACTCAGCCAGAGACAAGGCAGGTTGGGGCGTGGGGGATGGGGACAGGAGAGGCCTCGCTAAGGACCTGAAGCAGGAAAGGGCTAATGAATAAATGGATAAGAAGGACAGGGTCCCTGTTCTCTTTAAGTTCCATTGTGATGGACGCACAGAAACACACATTGTGGCAGGTTTGATAATAGTGGCTTTGGTAAGTGCTAACTTAGTTTATTGGAATCATGCACATTGGGAAACCTTCCTCAAGTAGAAGATATTTAAGCTAGGCCTTAAGGATAAGTAAGTATTTGTAGGAGTGTAGGGAGAATGTCTTTGTATAGTAAATGGGTTCAGAAAAAAAAGCTTATAGTTCTTCAATGATACTCATTTATTTGGGCAGCTATAATATAGGTATTATAAATTATTTCTAGAACGTTAAGCCCAGTGAACATTAAACAAATTGAAATAAAATGCAGGAATGATAGCACTCAAAAGATTATAGATTCTTAGTTTGGTCTATTTTCTAGCATTTTAATATGGCAAATTGTTTGGCTACCCCGTCTTTTAAAGATTGGCATATATAGAAACCAACTTTTGAAAGACTGGTTTTTTCTAGGTATTGCTTTTTAATTATTATTTAAAAAAAGGTAAACATAGGAAAATAGAAGAGTATAATGCATTGCCATGTACCTGCCACCTAAACATAACAATAAACATTTTTCCATTGCTTTACTTTTTTAGCCATATTTTAAAAACATGACATTTTCCCACTAAACATATAAGTTCAGATTTCTAAAATAAATAAGGACATTTCCTTATACATGTTGAGCATCCCTAATGTGAAAATCCAAAACACTCCATGTGAAAATGCTCCAAAATCTGAAACTTTTTGAGCAGCAACGTAACACCACAAGTAGAAAATTCCATACCTGCCCTGATGTGACAGGTCACAGTCAAAATGCACTGAAAACTTTGTTTCATGCACAAAATTATTAAAAATATTGTGTGAAATTATCTTCAGGCTATATATATAAGATATCTATGAAACATAAATGAATTTTGTGTTTAGACTTGGGTCCCCTACCCAAGATACCTCATTACGTATATGCAAATATTCCAAAATCCAAAACCCTAAACACTTTCTGGTCCCAGTCATTTCAGATAAGGGATATGCAGCTTGTATAATCATAAAAACCATTATCAGACTTACCAAAATTAATAATTGCTAAATATCATCTAACCCAATTCTTGAACATATTTCTCCCAATTATCCCTAATAAAGTTCACATAATGCTTTTAGTTGAAGCATGTCTTTGTTCTCTTAATCTAGAACATTTCCCTCAGTCAACCCATCCCACCTTTTTTTTTTTTTTTTTTTTTTAGAGATGAGGGTTTCCCTCCATCACCCAGGCTGGGGAGTGCATTAGTGTAATCATAGATCACTGTAGCCTTGAACTCCTGGGCTCAAGTGATCCTCCTGTCTCAACCTCCTGAGTAGCTGGGACTACAGGCCTGCGCCACCACACCCAGCTAATCTTTTCTCTTATTTTTTGTACAGAAGGGATCTTGAACTCTGGGCTCAAGCAATTCTCCCACCTTGGCCTCCCAAAGTTCTGGAATTGAAGGCCTGCTTTTTTTTTTTTTTAAGTAATTTTTTTTTTGGTTGAAAACAGGGCCATTCTTTGTTTACTGTACCACCTTTGGGATTTGTCTGAGTGTTTCCTGCAAGCTGGGAACTAGGTCTACAGACTTAATTACATTCAAGTTATATATTTCTTCTTTTTTCTTCTTTTTAAGTACAAAGAAATACAAACAAAAAGCTCCATACTCTTATTTCCAGGATGACTTCTGTTCCTTCCTGTCCTGCCTCCCTCCTCCTCGCCATCTCCTTTTCCCCTCTCTACACACACAAGAATATAGAGGCAGAAAATTCAAATAGCACAGAATGGAAAGATACAAAACTGATTGAAAGCTTCTCTCCACCTGTCCCCAAAGTCAACCACTGATGATCTTTCCTTTCTGAATGAAAGTGTTGTCCATTTACAACATGCTTCCTCTGTGAAAAGTTGGTGGTTGTTTTTTTTTTAAATCACCTCAACTTTGTTGACTTTGAAAACAACTTTTTGGACTAAAAGAACTCATATAGCTTTCTAGATAATGTTCTATTACTGAACTTCTTAAAGAGTGTATTTCAAATTTAATTCTTAAATTATTCAAACTACTGGTACTTCCATTTTATTCCCATTAAACTACACAACTTGACTTCTCTTAGAGACTCCACACAGACAGCCAAGGAAACCAACGATGATCTGACTGAGCCCAAACAGGACTTCAAGGATTCCAACAAGCAATAGACCTAAAAATACTGAGAAGTGAATAATTGTATGTTGGGCCGTGATGTCACTGCTGGTGGGGTTATTGAAACTGTTAAGAGTTTCAATAACACAGGAGTTATTGAGGAACCACTGTAGCTTGAAGGATTCTCGATGAATGTCACTGAAAAACAGGAGAAAAGATAAAAATAAGATATTCAGGTATATCCCTGACCAAAGGAATGCAGCATTGTGCCCAGAAAGGAACAAGTATAGTAAGATGGAATGCACTTTTGAAATCCTGCCCCAGAAACTATCGCTAAGACAGGGTTTCTAAGCATGTGTCCATAAACCCTCATAGTGATAAAACGTATGTTCATTATATATCCCATTATTTAACAAGCATTTCTATAGTACACATACTCTTAGGTTGAACCGTATGAAATTGCTGTTACTGTATGACATAAAGGATTGAATATCAGTAGTTTTGTGTGGCTTGGCCTGTTTACACAGGCACTCTTCTATTTGCTAAAGATACAGAAACAAAATAAAGGATCCCCCCTCCTTTAAAGAAGCTCAGTTCCTAGTGCAGAACTGCAGTGTTGCATCTACTCTAAAACCAACTGTACACTTTTTGCTCACAGAAGACATTTTAAATATGTCTGCTTGAAGTGATTTGTGCCTGTTCTAACAGGGCTATGGAAAATGAGAAACTTTTAGTCCTCACTCATCTATCTGAAGATGATTTTTCTTTAGTTTATTACAGAGTAAGGATCAAGTGTTTTTAGGGAGTTTGCACTTCTGAATACCAATAGCTGATGTTCAACACAGGAGAGGACAGCAGTATTTTCAGTACATGGAATATGAGTCTGCTTTGTGAAGTCTGTAGCAAGCATAGGATCACTGTTGGAACTGTTTGCTGACATAGTCAATCTCCCCAGCTAGACTGGGAATTTTCTGAGCGCTGGTACATTGTGGGCTATTGCCTTTCAAATGTGTATAGCATCTGTGGTAGAAATCTCTGATCTGTTTCAAATCTATTAGAAAGGGAAATTTCTTTGGGTTTTGATTCAAAACAACTGTGCTATGCAAATTTCGAGAGACTTTTTTAATGTAGCAAGGTAAGAGAAAGGGGGAAGACAATTTTTTATATAACGGCAAAAGTAAATTCTGCTTATTTACCAACTGGGCAGCTATACAGACAGCTAATGCATTGGATTGTTTTTCTTCCAGTTTTTACAAATCGTGCCTAGATTTAGTCACAGAACCATCTTAAAAGATGAAAATGAGCCATTTACATGTAACGCTTCGGTATTATATATTATTACATGACTTAAAATGTTGATTCATTCCCATGCCTACAGTAAGGTCTGCATGAATCTATTAGCTGCTTTATTTCATTTAGGGCCTACATGTAAGGCTCTACATTTTATTTATTGTGTTTTTACTAAATTTAAAAAATTATACATGTGATATGTGCTGATGGTTTACAGATTTAATTCGGAAATGTGGAAAGTAAATGTTTCCTTCACTCCCCCAGGAAATCCCCCCTTACTGTTCTTCAAGGATGAAAGTTAAGTTTCTGGTGTATATTTCCAGAAATTTTTTTATATACATACACATATGTAACCATAGGTTTTCAAAAGACAGGCATAAGCCATTTGAGATCAGCTAGTCCTCTTAGACAAGCCCATACCCAGAGCATTCTCAATGCAGCGATTCTTCCATTTCTGTATGAGATTATGCGAATTGGGATCAATGTGCTAAATCCCTAAGAATCTGTTTGTCCCAGCAGTTGATCAAGGAAAAACGAGGCGCTGTTTCAGTACTGTGCTAGTCTCATCTAACTAGCTGCAGCCGCGTGAGATGGTAAGACAATGAAAATCAGGTTACTTACCTTAAGTTTGTGAATGAAAATTCACAGTTGGCAGTACTGTTGCCTTGAGAGTTACACACAAGAGGACCTTCTAAGAGAGCCAGGAAAGACACCCAAATGCAATACACAGCACCAACGACTGTGATTACATTGAAGAGCGATGAAAGAAACATCTGAAAAATAAAACAGGGCCATTTGCACACATTATTACCTGTCCTGAGTCTGTTTCAAGCTTCGCCGACATATGCAGTCTTTTTTACATCAACTGCTGCCATTCTCTAGACACCCCATAGTCTCAGATTGTAAGATCACAGTTTGATTAGGTGTGAATTGTAAAAGAATGCGGAGGACAAAGTCTGCCATTTGGTGGTTGGGCTTGCCACTGACTCAAAAATCTCGACTTCATATTCCTGAGTGTTGTTCGTGTCACCTAGTTTCTCCTCCCTATTTTGTGTACTTCCTACTTAAAAGAATCTTGACTAGATCTTAACCACCCACATTTTGATGTCTGGTGTCTTGGCTCCCAAATCTTTAATCTAAATTTGGCCCTGATGCTCTAAGTGTCTGGTGGCCGGCATCCTGCCGTGGCAGTCAGCAGCACAGAGCTGGAGCGGGACTTCCCGACCTCGGCACTACTGGTGTGTGGGCATCTTGCTCTCTGCTCCCGGGGCCTGTTCCTGCGCGGGACGTTCAGCGGCATCCCTGGTCTCTACCCACTAGATGCCATAGCACCGCCCCCCCCCAGCCCGGTGGTGACAATGTTGTCTCCAGACATTGCCAAATATCGCCTTGGGGTGGGGGTGGGTGGCCAAAATCACCCCCTGTTCAGAACCACTGTGTTCAAAAGTTAATGCTCATGTTTTTCCAAAAATAAGTTCTTATGTTGCTTCAGGGACATTGTTAGTCCGTGATGACTGTGATTATTGCAAAATCAGTAGAAATGAAGTAAGGGGATACTTCTTTTCCTTTGGTAGAATAGTGCTGCAGCTCCCAGAGGATGTATGTGTTGTGCTCTCCAGACCTTCCTTTAGAGGGTAGGCAGGATAAAGTGGCTACCTATATAGTTGTGTTGGGGGACATTGTACTTTACATGTATTATCTCATTTAATTCTTTCAATAACTCCAAAAGATAGGTACTATTATTATTTCCATTTTATGAATGAGAAAACTGCATTTCTTGGAGGCTGACAAACTTGTCAGGATCTCACAGCTGGGAAACACTGGTACTAAGATTTTAATCACTGCACTACACTTCTTCCAGCTGGAAGCGCGGAATGATGGGTTTGGAGTACAATTCAAAGCCTGGTTCTCCCACACTACTGTAACCTATGCAAGTTACTTCAATGTACTCATCAAGAGGTGCCACTGTGTTTATTTTTTGATCATCTGTTACTTCTGACTTCTCATCACTGCAAAGGAGTCTGGCTGCAGAAAGTGATCTGGGCATCTGTATTTCCTATAGAGTGGGGCTTCATTTGAATGATTCAGCAAAACCATTTTGCATTCAGGAACAAAATCAAGAACTGGAAAAGGGGAAGAAGCAAGGAACGGTTAAAATGAGTAACAAGCCTTGGTGACCCCTTTCTCTCCCTGCCAAGATTTAGCCTTCGTCACTTTTATGATGCCTCAGTCTTATCTAGACTTGGAAGACGCCAGGTAGGACTTAAACACACATGGCTGCCAACAAGTGAGAAAACCTGCTAAGAACTTTTTTATGATATTTAATCAATATAAACTGCAATTTTGATTAAATAACCAGTGCAGTACCCCATTGGCATTCCAGGAGCTCCTGTAAGCTCCTGTAGCTCCCCAGCACGTAATAATCTGTAATTTTGCTGAAGCCCGACTTTGGATTATTTTCAAGGCGGATATGGGGGAGCAAAACCTCCTAGTGAGGTAAGCCCGGCACGAAAGCGGCTTGGTTATTCCTCCCTCCGTGTGTCTCAAAGGAGAGAGAACATTTAACTGATCACTGAAGAGAAATATGAAAGAATATGTGCAGGAAATAAAATAGATTCTTAAATATGATTTGAGGGAAAAACCTATATAAGTGTTTTGATATTTTTGAGTTAAGGGATTCAGAAATATCTCAGTATGTCTCTCTCTCTCTCAAGAATGTTGCGAGTACAATATAGAGGAGATACAAGTCAAATTGCAAATTATTACAGTTTATAGAGAAAAACGACAGGGAGAGGAGATGGAAAAGTTATATTTATTGAATACCTAAAATGTGTCAAGAACAAAGATAAACTAGACATAATTAAAGTATTGTATTATTGTAATTATTGTAATCCTAGATAAATAGATCAAATGTCAGAAAAAAAGGAAGTTTAAAAAAATATTCCATTATGGATATAAATATCTACTCTCTTTGCTAGTGATCCTGACACCTGGAAACACGTTAGAATCACCCTGGGAGCTTTTGGAAAATACTGATGGAAAATCTCTGGGCCCACCACGGCACTTCTATTTTTTGAATCTCCCTAGATGATTCTAATGTTCCCATGTGTCTGAGAACCCTTGCTCTAAAACCTCAAGCTCAGCCAGGCATGTTTTACTGCACTTGTTAGGGATCTACCTCTTCCTTAAGGAGTTATGAGAGCCCTCTCTGTTACTTAATAGCAAAGTTCATGGTATGAAGAGTGTAAAGACTGTAAATGTTGAAGTTTGTTGGACCTGGATAGAAATCCATCCTGAATGTGCGCGATCTCGTCAGAAATTCACATGCCTGCTGTGCTACACTGGCAAAGTACTCACTCTCTCTGAGCATCAGTTTCTTGGTCCATAAAACAGAGATCTCACTCTTTCCCACCTAAGGGTTTTGAGAGAATTAAATGAGATAGCTTATTTGAAAGTGTTCTGAGCAGAGTGACACTTAGGTTAATGAATATAAATTTACTTATAATTTAGTTACAACTTCATGCATAGTAGGTAGGTATCAAATGTTTGAAAAAAAAATAACTGGCATCTCCTTTAACTGGATAAGGGCAATTATTCGAATCTTAGCAAACCAATCTTTCATATGCATGAGAGAACGGAGAATATGTTTTCCCTAAATGTTTTATACACACCACAAAACTAACAAGTATTTGAGTACTATGAAATGGATTACAGCTCTGGATGTGACTAACAAACCTGTCTTTGAAAATCTTTAGATCGGTGAACTGAAGATTGGGGGAGGGACTGAAGGCTAGCTCCAAAGCTTCATTTTTACGGGAAAAAGAAATGCCTTCTCACTCTCCCTTGTTACCATATAATCATCCGAAATAGCATGTTTCTAAGACGGTGGCCTGCCGGTGGAGCCCCACCGTGACTCAGCAGATGACTCAGGGTGGCTTTGCTTAGATGTCAATGACTATTTATGCATTTCTGCTTCCAAGCCAGTCGTCCGTACTCACCCCGACTCTGTTGTTGCAGCACGCTCTTTTGCTTGCTGCCAAGGACATTATCGTTGCTGGAATGACCTGGAAATTACATCGACAGGAAAGATGAGTGTTATTACTTCTTATCAGACGAAGGAGCAGTAATCTTCGCCTTCTATTTACTACCAGATGTGGGAAATCAAGGCTCAAGAGAACAAAAAGGAAATTTTGGCAGTGTCCTTGGTCTTCTGAACTTTGTGATCCCAATTTCAACCGTAAAGATTAAAGGGTGCAGGAGGGATTCAAGATAGCAGTTTTAAAGTCTTCCATCTACATTCCTAGTTTACTTCGGGTCATCTGCAGAGAGACTTGGATTTCAAATAGATTAGGATGACTTCTTTAGGCATCATTTTGGAAAAAATGTTCCTGAAAGAATCGATTGCATCATCCAAAGTTCACTTTTTTTCTTTTTTTATTACTACAACCCACAGCCACTTACCCAGTTTCCCGTAAGTTGTCTTTATTAGTCTGGCAAACCTCCAGAAAGAAATTGATGGCTTTGTGTGCCCGGCGGTTGGGAACATCGCCACACCCTCCCCCTCACCTCGCTCTTCTCCCGGGGTCCCTGCCATCTCGCTGGCTTCCCCAACCTTATATTTGAGAATTCCTTTTGGTTCCACATTCACCTTTTTGCCCCTGTGTCCGTGGTATGCAGTGACCTCACTTTGCCCAGCTGTGCGGCAGTCTCGTACCGCCTGCGTTCTGTGTTAAGGGAAATGCATATCGCCAAGGAAGGCTGTAAGAAAGGACGCCACGTTCTCAGGCCTTGGGTTTCAACAGCTCTGACTAGAAATTCTTCCTGGAAGGAGTCTTGTATCACTGAAGGGTGGAATGTAAATTACTTCTTGCCACTTGAGAAATTTTAGCTGTAAGTGTTTTTGCCGTCTCAGCACAGCTGTCCGCGAGTCATTTTCTCTCTCCTTTTGCTCCCCTTCTCTAACACTTTCCTGAGCTCTAACCACGTGCCAGGCGCTGTTACAGGTGCTGTACATGCTCTAGTTTGTTCCACCCTCGTAACAATCCTATCAGGGAGGTGCTACTATTATCCCCATTTTACCCGTGCGAAAACCAAGGCGCAGAAATTCTGAGTAGCTTGCGAGCATGGGAGAGCTGTGATTCAAAGCTCAGCATTTGGGCTGCAGACCCCAGACTCTTACCTGCTATTCCACGCTGGCTCGATTGTTACAATTCTCCCCTATTCCTGCCTAGAGTTTGCTCATTCTCATCCCCAACCACCGCCCTTGCGCAGGTCATTGTTCTCCCAACTGTTCCTTCTCTGATCTGTCTTTTCGTGGCCATGTCTCCCTTTTGTCTTTCAGAGCAGGTTTAAGGTTTACACCTCTTACAAGGCAGCTTTCCTGACAAACTTCACCCCATCTGATCGGGTGCTAACCCCACGTCACTTTGTATTGTTGTCAAGCTTTGCCTTCACATTTCCTTGAACACCAATACCCTCATAGTTTAGAGGCCACATATATGGCTGCCCAGCAACCCCAGGGCATAACTGAAAGCCCAGAAGGAAAAAGAAAAGAAAGGCTGGGCATGGTGGCTCATGCTTGTAATCCCACTTTGGGGGTGCTGAGGTGGGAGGATCATTTGAGCCTAGGAGTTCAAGACCAGCCTGGGCAACATAGCAAGACTCTGACTCTACACAATTAGCCAGGCATGGTGGTGCATGACTACAGTTCTAGCTACTTGGGAAGCTGACACTGGAGGATCGCTTGACCCCAGGAGTTCGAGGTAATGGTGAGCTATGATTGTACCACTGTGCTCCAGGTTGGTAGCAATGTGAACCTGTCTCTAAAAAAGGGGAAAAGAAATTTTAGCCCCCAAATAGGTATTAGCATTCATGCACTAAGCCTCTTTTGTTGTAAGCTACACTGGCCTTCTGAGCTTACAAAACAAATCATTTAGAACAAGAATTGGCAAACTATGGCCCACCACCTCTCTTTCTGTAAATAAAGTTTTATTGGAACACAGCCATGCCCCTTCATTTCAATATTGCCTTTGGCTACTTTTTGCACACCAACAGTAGAGTTGAATAGTTGTTGAAGAGGCTGGCTTGCAAAGCCTCAAATATTCACTATCTATCTCTTTACAGAAAAAGTTTGCCAACCACTGATTTAGAAAATTCATGAATATTTTAAAAGAAAGTAGACCAACATTACATTACGACTTAAATGGATAAATCATGGCATTTTCCTTATTGGTGTAAATTAATTCTGCTAACTTTCTTGGGGATTAGTTTATTTCAGAGATGCTAAATATTTACTTTCATGATTTCCTTGCAAAAGGGTTTTATAAAGTAACAATAACTTATAGTGTATGAATCACCACCCAGTTGACTTCACGGTATGTTAACACATCTTTGTTACACCGATTATGGGTAATTTGATAACTCACTGTGTTTCAACCATTTTGCCCCTTCAAAACTTTAGAAATTGGAGGGGGTCTTTAATGGGATGGACCCTAAAGTGTGAAAGAGAGAGACTGTGTGTGTATGAGAGAGTGTGTGAGTGTATGTGACTGCATTATAAATCTTCTAGATAATTTCCTGTCAAAATGAGTAATCATGAGAATACTCTTCCTCTTCAATTCCTAAACATAGTTGAATGCCTAAGAGTTTCTGTAAAATTAGAAGTCTTATTGGTCTTTTGTTTTTATAAGGAAAAGAAGTATTGTTTATTTTTCCTTACAGAAACCCATACTTCTATAAAGTTTTCAGATTAAGTTATAAGATTTTACAAATGAACTACAGAAAAGTTTTAGACCATTAAAAGTTCTGTTACAAATGAAATACAGAAAAGTTTTAGACCATTAAAAGTTCTGTGATAAAATTTGAACATTTGGGAGTTCTCTAAGTACTTAAACATAACGCACAAAGCTGTAGCTCATCATAAATGTAAAAACTGTATTTTGCAAATGTTTCTCATGAATAATATCCTCTAATCTGTTTAACTTTAATAATTTGTTCTCTATTAAGGTGTCAGTAATTGACCTTGATGTGCTACTATTATATAATAAGTGAGCTCAATGAATTAACATGGTTGAGATGAGGCTTAAAATTAACTTCATAGAAAAATGGCCTTTCTGTTTATAGTTTTCGAGGAAAAATTTAGGTTTTTTTTTAAATACTTAAACAAATAACAATCTGTATTGATTTTTCCATTTAGCAGATAATAAGTTAAAGATAACTACGTATGTAACATTTTTACTTTTAGTCACGGTTTCAAAAGATGAAAAAGTTCACCTCTGTTTTGGGTAAATCATAAAACCAAAAAATGAATATATTTCATGAAGTAATCAATAATGAATTCCATAGTTTGTATTATTAACTGCTTCCTGCTAATAATTGTTTTTGAAAAAATACTAATTTGAAATGCTATAGAAAGTTTGGAAAGATTTCAAGTTATGTCTAAAGCGGTCATCCCAAGCAGTGATTTCTTCTCTATTTGCAAGTGTATTGAGAGCTCAATATTTTGAACTTGTCAGTATTTTGATGGACATTGGAAAGGACATAATTCCCTTTGGAAAAGATATCCTCCCACATTCTCTATATGGCTGAGGACCATGAAAATACACCTGTATTCTGAGCGCTCCTGCCACCCACCCATTTGCTTGTGGGCATAGCCTAGAGTTGTTTGAGGCTTTATCTTTAAAGTATACATTGGACTTTTCAAAAGGCTGTTTGATGCCTTAAGGACCTTCCATCATACTGAGTAATAGAGACAGCCTGGCGTTGATACGTTTCACTGTTTACTGAGGGTGGTAAAGTAAATTTAGCTGCAGAACAAGGAAGCCCAGATTATAGGTTTATATAACCTTTCTATGTATGATTCAGTTTCCTGGTCACTTAACTTTATGAATTAAATTATGGATTGCCTCTTCCACCTCTGGCAGCCTGAGACAGATGTTAAGGACTGTGGTACTAACACTGGTGGAAAAACAGAGCTTTGGAGTCAGATAAATCTGGAATTGGGTTTCTCGCCCATGTGACCTTGTTAACATTCCTAGCCTTCTGTTTGTTGGTCTGTAAAACACAAAGGGTAATCTCTGCCCAGGTTATTACAGAGATTAAATGAAATAGGACTGTAACATATGAACCCGGTAGTTGGCACTTTGCAGGTGGACGATAAGTGAAGATTTGTGCCCCTTTGTCTGTCTCTGTGTCTTTGTCTCCTCTCTCCCCCCACCGAGACTTCCACCTCCCTAAAATGAAGAATCCAAGTGATGCAGGCGTGTTCCATTACCACCGCAGGCTCCTTTAATGCTAGTACAAAAAAAATTTTTTAATTCTCTTGGGGTTTGGGGCAGAATGAATTTATATCTAAAGCTACATGAGTTATTCTAAGAGGATTGTCCTAAGTCAGGAACTGTTAAGAGCTTCATGGAAATTGCCATCGATAAATTATGCTCAGCCAGCTCCTTGTGCTTCTGACGTAAGTGAATGCAAAGGAGACTTACACTGCTCAAGGAGAGAAGCTGTCTACAGGGCAGAAAACAGATGCAAGGATTTACAGTTGCTTCCTTATTGAGCAATGGGTTTTCTCTCTTTTAGCCTGGAAGAGAACTTTCATGGCAGTTTGAGGAAACAGCCCAAAACTTTACTTTAATTAGCTCTTTCTTCCTGAAGCAGGTGAAGACATTGCTTGTGATGGTAAAGGAAACGAAGCCATCACCTTTGGAGGATGCTTCCTAGAATGGCTTTCTTACGCCAGGGTGGTCTCAAGTCCAGTGTACCAGCTAAAGGACGGAGTCCTATCTGGAGTTTAATACATAATGGCCTAACAGGGTTTTTGTATAAGTCTGGGGATAAGACCAGCAGCAGCAACTGATCATCATTAAGAGTTCATGATTCAAGTAAAAACTGTGTCTGAGTTTCCTTTTTCTCCTCTTTTCTTTCTTTTCCTCTTTCTTTTCCTTCTTTCTTTCTTTTTTTTCTTTTCTTTCTTTCTTTCATCATCATTAAGAATTGGTGATTCAAGTAAAAATTATATCCTGAGTTTCTTTTTTCTTTTCTTACTCTATTGCCTGGCTGGAGCGTAGTGGGCACTATCATAGCTCACTGTTACCTTGAACTCCTGGGCTTAAGTGATCCTCCTGCCTCAGCCTCCAGAGTAGCTAGGACTATGGGCATACACCACCACACCTGGCTGATTTTTAATTTTTTGTAGAGACAGAATCTCACTATCTTGCCCAGTCTGGTCTTAAACTCCTACGCTCAAATGATCCTCACACCTCTGCTTCCCAAAGTGCTGGGATTACAGGCATGAGCCACCAGGCTCGGCCCTGAATTTCTTTAAAATTTGCCTCCATGTTTCCTTATCTCTAAAACACTGATAATACTGGTCTTTGCAGCTGTCAGACACACACACACACACACACACACACACACACACTCAAACTCATTTCTCTGGCACTGACTAGACCCCTGGTGGTATAACAGACAAAAAGAAGTCTCCTAGATGCTGAGTTTTCAACTTCAACATCCACATCACTATTTTACAAACATGGAAACAAAACCACAGGATAAATGATTTGTTCACGATAATATATTGAGAACAGAACCATAGCTGAAATATTCTGCCAGATCTGAAAACAGTATTCCACTTTATCATGGGCCCTATGGAGGCCTACTGCAGAATTCCCAGGAGAAGGTCTATAAATCTAACTGTTGCAGGTGCCTCAGGTGATTCATGATCGGTTACATTCAGCAGTTTCCACATGGCACTGCTCTGCTGCAGACTTCAACACAGGCAGAAAGATTAGTGATCATCAAACTATTAAACAAACTCAATGATGTTCTAGGTCTAGGATCTATGTAATAGCTGAGTCAAAAAGGCCTTGAGGCCAGAGACTCCGGATTTCAAGTTGCTACCTCTTAGGTAAACTCCCTTCAGCTACAGACCACGCAACATTCGTGCCTCACAGTTAGCACCCTGGATGGTCATGGAGCACGGGAAGGTTTCTTCTCATTCCTGTTGGGCAACTTCCCACTCCTACTGCATCCCCTGTAAATACGTAGAGACTGGTGTGTGTCAAAGAAGAGTCAGGGGAATGAATTCAGAAGGTCCCCAATATTAACTATAAAGCTTAGAAGAGCAGGCTACATGGGAAGAAATGGGAGAAGTAATAACCCAAGCAACTTTTATCCATTTAGTATTTTTTTGCCCAAGCTCCCTAGCCTGTACCACATAGTTTAATTTGTCACTCTTCACTGATGAGCAATATAAATTAATACATCATCCCTGCTCCTAACTGTAACCTAAACCAGATGTAACTAACTGCAAGGCTGAAAGATAGCCTTCAGGAGTTTGGTGAAGTAGGCAGGCCCTTCTCCAATCGAGTCAAATAAATATTACTCACCATCAGACCTGCTCCTATAATTCCTGGGAACCACCACTCAAAGCAAGAGACGGGATTTTGGGGAAATCGGTCTTCCTCAGTTAAGCTGAAAATCAGAGGTACCGCGTTGAGAACCACTCCCAAGATAAGGAGGATCAGCAGGCAGACCCCATTGCAGGACGTCCATCCCTCACAGCAGGTCATGGCCTCCCCGTCCAGGTGGGAACCTTGTCAATGTGAGCATGATTGTGCGGCACCATCTTGCCTTTTATCCCAACCTTCTGGTTAAAGTTTAGCAGTTATAAAAATGAATTGTGGAAAGTAATTCAGAGTCCAATAGGGCAGGACGCTATTATGACGGCTATGATGGGAACTAAGAGTAAGTTTCTATTATGATAGGATGAAGAAAGGAGGGCGGAAAAATCTCTGTGGTTTCTGTGAGATAAATTTCCACATGAAAATAGACAGATTAAAAAAAAGTGGATTTAAGATGAGCTCCTCTAACATACTCCTTTACTAGTATGTCTTATGAAAAGTAAAAATAAGACTATCCAGTTAACAGAAACAAAGTTTCCCTGTTTTGTTTATATTATTATCAGCTATGGAAGTTTCTTATTTTAAAATTGTTTAGCAAGAAAATGAACATGTATGAGATTGGGAGAAAAGTATTTTCTCTGCTGCAAATGTCCTAGTCAAAATATTAGGGTTCACTCTCAGGCTGTATGTTCACGTGCACACAATAAAAATTTTTTTGATGTCGTATTAATTCTGGTCTTGTCGACCAATCCATTTGGAGAGAGCCCACCTAAGACCTATGGGAGGTTTGGCTAATGCTACCCGACTGAAAGGTAGCAATAGGAGAGGAATTGGAAGGGAGATTACTGTATCTTATTTTATTCAAACCTCCAACGCTTAATTGGCCATGTACAGTGCTTTCCATTTCTAGACTGTGGTTCTACATTATCTCTCTACTGGTTTGTGAACTCTTCAAGAGAAGACTTTATCAGTTGGGATAGGCTTTAAAATACAAAGCCCTCACTTAAGCTTGCTGGCCATCAAGACCGACATGGGAGCTCTGCTCATGGTAGTTACTGAGAGACCCAGACTGACGGCGGCAGCATCTCGATCCAGGCTTCCGCGATTGCAGAGGCAGGGTACAAAAATGCAGTAAGCCACATTCTGGATCCAAACGTTTCTGCCCAGAAGTGACCCGCATCACTTCCGTTCTAAACAAGTCACTCAATTATGCCTGATTGCATGTGTGGGGTAAAATACAAACAAATACAAATACAAAAAAAATGCCTAGAAGAAAAGAATGGAATGTTAGGCAGCTCTGATATCTACAGAGCCTTCCTTCTACTTCTGTGTAATCGCCAGCTCAGCGCAGAGCACAGACTCGGCAAATGTGACCGGGAATGGGAGTTAGCGAACGCAGCTATGCAGTCAGTGGCGTCCACAAGCTCAGATGTGATGGACTGGGAGAGCAGCAGCCCGTCCTACAGCGGCAGGAGGGCACGCAGCCTGTGACACTGGGTGTCCCTGGTAACGGGCACTGAAACATTAGTTCCAGTCTGGGGCTCAAGCTGGAAATGACTGTTCGTACCAAAGGATTAAAAATAATCTGCCATCGTCACAACACACAAAACACTGAGAATGACTGAAATAACACCACTGCAGCTAGGTTGAGAGATGGGAGATGCTTCCATTGTATGATTCGTATACTTCTGCATGGTTGAGATTTCTAGGACAATTACATAATTTTCTGGAAATATACTTTTTATTTTATAAAAACAATTTAAAATTGCCCTCCCACTGAGTCATACAAATTATATGATTATGTAAATACAGAATGTTATATAAATAAATTATGTATTTATTACTGAGTTGAATGTATGGGAAGTAGTAGTTACTTATTTTAGAATGCGGGCTCTACAATTTCAAATCCTTTTGCAGTCTTCATAAGGTGTTGAACTGAAGAACTGTTTGGGTAATTGTTTTGTATCTAGAAACCTGAACTGGTTGGATTCTACCTGACTATGAGAATCAAAATCTGATTTCCAGAGTGCTTGTCAGAAGACCCAAACTAAGTAAGCCACATGATTTTGCTAGTAGGCATAACATAACTTATTTCCGCTTGAGTCTCGTGCTATTTACACTTGCGGCTAAAAGTAAGTATAAGAAGAATTCTGTGAAAATGTAGACATATAGTCTGTATGTTATGAAGATGATATTTAAGGTAAAGATGAAAAGGAAATTAGCTTATAACTGAAGAGAAGGAGTATGGTAGACAACTTTTTAGTATCTGCCCAACAAATACATCTCCTTCCATAAAAACAACCCCCGGCAACTTACATGCATAGAACTTCTGTATTTCATTATGGAACTTTGCTGCCCTGGCCATTGCTTATTGGAATACTGGTAAATATAGAAGCTAAGCTCTTCCAATCTCTCCCAGGAGGTTGGAATTAAAACCAAGAGATACTAGTTATTCTCTGTCATGTATGCAATGGGAGGACATGTGTATTAGTTAGGATTAAGCTTAGTTACATGTGAAAAGAAATTCAAAATAGCTATGGCTTAAGATAGCAATATAATTATTTGTACACACAAAGACTGGAGGTAGGTACTCCAGACTGGACTTGTAGCTCCACTTCTTCAGGAATCCTTCCATCTCATGGATCCACCATCTCTTTGATCTCTTCATTCTCATGTTCAAAATGTGGCAACCATAGCTCCAACCATCATATC
This sequence comes from Avahi laniger, assembly GCA_963575035.1. NCBI lineage: Eukaryota > Metazoa > Chordata > Mammalia > Primates > Indriidae > Avahi > Avahi laniger. Next base: position 51,906 of record CAUYSK010110429.1, read on the forward strand.
TTCTCTCTGCTCAGAAGGATAAAGGAAGAAGCTTTAAAGGCTTCTAAAAAGCCATCTCATTGCTTAGAATTCAGCCATGTGGCAACATGGGAAATGTAGTATTTATTCCAAGTGGCCTGTGCCTGCTTAAAGTTGGAGGGAGGAATGAGACAAGAGGGTTTTGGGTTGGCAACTGGCAGTCTCTACCATATCTTAAATTCATGAGTTCTGCCTGGAGAAACTGGTCTGCACAAAAAGAAGGAGAAGGAGGAGGGAATGGAAGAGAGAGGAAAGGGGAGAAGGAAAGAGAGAGGAAGGAGAAACAGATGTACAGGGAGAGGAGGTGACAGACCACGTGGCTTTAGAGGGAGGCAGAGAAAGCGTGGCTGCCAGGCTTCCCCACGGCTTTTTACTTCTTGATTTCTACCCTGTGAAGAGTGACTGCAGGTCCTGTCTTTGTTTTCTGTGACATGCCTGCATATTCTTATAATAAATTATCCCTTTATACTCCTTTTATTGGATTTCTACTTTTCTGCAACCGAAAGAGCTAAAACTGAAAGTTACTAAAATCGAGGATAGAAAAGTACACGAATGACTAGTCACATGGCATGTCAAAACAGCAAAAGCCTAAGAGTTCAGGAAAAGGAAGGATTCCTTCAAGACGGGCTTTGGAGGATGGCTAGCCTTTGACATAAAAAGGTGGTGGAAAGAGCATTTATTGTACCAGGGTCAGCCAGGTGCAGAAATTCTAACTATGTTAAGTGGGAAGAGATGTAATTGGGGAATTGTGCACAAAATTACTGGAAGGGCTAGAGGAGCAGGCACTAGGCTCATCTACAGAAATGCCTCCCCGGACATGGCATGACTGCTTTACTTGCCCAGGGGGAGCTGTTGCCTGTAGAAGGGCAGGGTAGTCAGAAAGGCAGGGAGACCAGGAAACCGCCTCTGGAGTGATTCCGTTCGAGCACACACCGCTACAGCTGCAGTCCAGGACACCACTGCCACCGTTGTGGTCATCATCCGTCCACCTTCTCCTGAAGTTTTCAACACGTGTTGCCAAACATCAGTTGCATCACTATCAGCCCTCCTCAAAAACAACCACCAAAACAAATCAAAATGAACACAGTGAAATACTATATTTTTCTAGTGTTTTATTAAGAAATTATATTTAAGAAAATAAGGGAAAAGTAAGAATCTATAAGAAATGTCAAGTATATAAACTATATAAGCAGCTATGTAAGTGCAGAAGTTCCACAAAATAAATGTTGCAAAAAAATAGAATATATTAAAAAACATTATTTCATTCCACTGAGCTCATTAATGTGAATTTTTGCACCCTCATGAGGTGAGCTGTGGCCTGTTTTTGTTGCAGTGCAGATTATGATTGTTGGTTTATATTGGACTGAGGGTGATTTTTATTTGTATGAACAGATTTTAATGCCCACTATAGCCAAGGCATATAAGAGAAAAAGTATAAGGTATATAAGGGAAATCTTTAGTGTGTGACAATGGAGAGCCTATGAGTTTAGTTTTGAGAACTCAATCGGCTTCGTGTGTTGTTAGAGCTGAAAAGGTCCTTGGAGATTCTTAGTTCAACCTTATTATTTTGTGGATGGATAAGTAAGACTCAGGAAGACTAGCGACTTGTCTGTGGTCAGGCTGCTCCGGCAAAGCATGGACTCGAATTTGGGCTTCTTCTGATCGGGTGCATTTCTACTTAATCACATGGCCCAATGTTTAGGTGAAACAGAAGAGATGAAAATACAGAAGGTCTAAAGACCTAAGCACAGGAAAGGGCCCCCTTTCCAGAGGCCGGATGCCCGCCTAGCAGCAGCACTGCCTCTTGCAGCCGCAGCTCTGCTGGCAACAGCCCTTCCCGCAGCCGCCGCCGCAGCCACACGAGCCGCAGGAGCGGCGGCAGCAGCAGATCACGGGCGTGCTGCAGCACCCCCCGCAGCA